>QLOH01000086.1:1800000-2084453 GCA_026901365.1 Sesbania bispinosa | reverse complement strand
GAGGAGGGAACTCCCTTAAAGTGATGCGCCTTCTTTCTTCCTTGAGCAGGTGCTCCTCCTTTTGTTTACCTTCAAAACAATTAAGGTCAATAGTTTTAAATTGATGTAGTAAGAGCATGGCTTCCCTTTTATTTATTTTTTTGTTTTTATTTGTTTGTCACTTTCTCTACTTTATTTTTTAAAGTTTCTTCCTTCTTTTTCTTTTTATCTTCACTTCCTATTTTCAATTTCTTGATTTTTTCAAGTTCAAGCTCCTTCCTCATAAGAGCTTGGTCCTCACATATCTCTTGAGTTGACATTGGCATTAATGTTAATTTGACTCCATCATTTTTAAAAGAGATTTGATTAGAGTAACCATCATGGATGATTCTCTTATCAAATTGCTAAGGTCTACCCAAAAGTACATGTGTAGCTTCCATAGGAATTACATCACATAAAACATTATCATCATAAGCTCCTGGGGAAATGAAAATTAGGACTTGTTTATTTACTTCCCTTTCCCCATCATCGCTAATTCCAAGATAGATTGTATGGTTTAGGGTGGGGTGTGGTAGTCAAACCAAGTTTTTCAACCATTCTTGTACTAGCTATGTTAGTGCAACTTCTGCTATCAATTATAAGGGAACAAAGTTGTCCCTCAATTAGACATCTAGTGTGGAAGATTATTTCCCTTTGATCATCATCCCTAATTGATTAACTTCCTAAAGACCTTTTAATCATAAGAATGTTACCCTCAGGTCTATACACTTTCTCCTTTTCACTTTCCTCTTCACTACTTTCATTAGATGACTCTTGTGAACTTGCACTAGTGTACTCCCCATTTTCCTTTATCAACATTGTCCTTTTGTTAGGACATTGGGAAGCAATGTGACCCTTCCCAGCACACTTGAAACATTTGATGTCTCTAGTGGAAGTAGAAGGATTTGTGCTTTGTGTTTTGGAAGGAGTAGGGTTCGAAGTAACCCTAGGGCCCTTAGGCTCTTCCTTCTCTTAACCCTCTCCCTCATCCTTCTTTGGGATTTCTTTGTTCCTATATATGTTCTTTTAAAAATTCCCTTCCTTTTGAGTTGGTTTCTACTTTGATGGCTTGATGTACATATTACTCCATTTCAACATAAGGGTGCAACTCCACTATGTCCCTTATGTCAAAATTAAAGCCTTTGATAAATCTAGCCATAGTGGCTTCACTTTCCTCAATTATGTTAGCCCTTATCAAAACAAGTTCCATTTTCTTATAATATTCATCTACACTCATAGAACCTTACTTAAGTGTTTGGAGTTCAGAGTACAACTCCCTTGTGTAATATTGAGGTATAAACCTTTTTCGCATTATAGACTTCATTTCCTCCCAAGAGGAAACCAAGGGTGCTTTACATCTTCTTCTGTCAGCTTGAAGCTGATGCCACCAAACCAAAGCATAATTCTTAAACTCAAGAGAAGCTATCTTAATCTTTTCGTTTTCCCTATACCTATGACAACTAAAGATTTGTTCAATTTTAAGCTCCCATTCTAGGTATTGTTCTACATCATTCCTTCCATTGAAGGTTGGGACTTCTATCTTAACTCCTCTTAAGCCTTGCTCCCTTTGAGGCTCTTCTTCCCTCTTATGCTCCCTCCTATGTCTCTTAGGTATCTCATCATAATACTCTTCTCTATATCCCCTAGGTTCTTCCCTTCTTTCTCGCGTCCTATGCCTCCTATGTCTCCTATTCCCATCATTTCCTCTAAAGGTATGACTTGAAAACCTTTCTCCCTCACTACTCTCCCCATGGTATCTATCCTCAGTTCTAATCTTACTATACCTTCCATCACTTTCCTCATCACGAGAAGAATGTCTTCTCTCCCTCCTACTCACAGTCAATTCTTTCCTAAGGTTATCTATTTCATTCCTCATCATCCTTGCCAAGTTTTGAGACATAGCCTCTAACTCGGTCCTATACCTTTGAGTTCTAGGTGATGGATGGGTGGGTTTCTACCAGCCATTGTTTTTAAGTTGTTTTTGTTTTTAAAGTTATTAAAGGACCTTTCCACACAAGCTAAGTGTTTTACACTCCAAGAATGTATCCACTCGTGTATGTCACTCTTTTTTGGCTTTTTCTATGATGAAGCACTCTTGCCTCTTCTACTCGGGTAAGGTTGGTTTGATCTTGCAAAGACCAACAGCGAGACTCAATCGTAACTCTACCCAAATTGAAGCGCACGAGCATAAAAATATATCTAAGGGAAAGCTAGAAGTTGCCTAAGACAAAACTATAATAGAAAAGACAAGCAAGAAAAGCTAGTATTCAAGAAAGGCTTATACACAAGAATGGATGGTAAAGAAGACAAAACAAACACTCAAAGAAATTGCAAAGAGAATTGTTTTTGGTTAAGATTTTTTCTTAAGAAGTTGCCAAAACATTTGTTTTAAGGAAAACAACAACTTTACAACTGAAAGAAATTGTATACAAGTAAATGAAAGGAAAAATTACAGCAAATTGACAATTGTATTGTTGGGTTATCTCTTTACTGTTTTTCTCTATTTTTTTTAAATTTTTTACTTTTTGGGTGTCTTTTGACTTTTTCTCTTTTTGTTGACTTTTGCACCCTTTTTGCTTTTAGCACCTCTTCTTGTATTTTTTTGGCTATATATTTTTTTGAATTCTTTTTGCTTCTTTTCTTTTTCTTTGCATATTGCCCCAACAGAAAAATACAGAAATTTGTACAAAATTACAAAAAATAGAAATATACCTAAAATTAAATTTGCAAGATTTTTTATTAAAAATTGGACCAAAACGGTACAAAAAAAATCGAATGGAATGTCTATTTTCTAAAAACTATTTTTCAAAATGGTATGGCAACTTGATTCAAAATTTGACCAAAAAAATTGCTTAGCAATTCCTTATTGATTACACAATCACAAAACATCGTTTCTAACGTGCTGGATTTAATTTTAAGATTCAAATTAATTTTTGAAGGAAATTCAACAATTGTGATTTGTTGAAATTCTTCCAAACTTATGAACCAAAAACCAGTCTATCGGTGAGCGTTTTCAGAAATTAAATAGGGTATTCCTAAGGTCGGAATAACAATCAATTCAAATTTGCAATCATAATGCCAAGAAGACAAACAAAATAAGAGCAGAAAATTGGACAAAACAAGGCCAAAAAATATCGCACAAATGGCAAAAATTGAGGGGAAATTACTCAAAATTAAAGAGCAAGAATGTAAAGGGGAGAACTAAAATTAAAAGGATGGGGAGGACAGAAAGTAAATGGCAGAAAGTAGAGGGGATGGCAGAAATTAAAAGGATGGGAAAACTGAAATTAAATGACTGAAAAGTAAAAATGGAAGAGTAAAGAGATGAATATGATGAACAAGTATATGGGGATGAACAATTAACAAGGTGGATTGGGGAGAAAATGTAGTTGAAAAATCTTTGAAAAATGAAGACAACGATGCCTCCACTTACCACAATGCACCACAAACAATAGTTATTTCAAGCAAGCAGTTCAAGAACAATTAAGAACACTTATGAAAATTGAGCATGCATATCATTAAACACCTAGAGGGGTGGGATTAGCGGCCCAAAACAACCCCCTATACTAGCTTAAATCAAGTACAAACACAGGAAAACAAGAGCTGCAGTGCAACAGAAGGGCACCTCAGGCTCAGAATAGTCAACAAGTCCAAAAGTTACATGGAAATTGAGTTTGAATACATGGAAATATTAAGAGAAAACTTGAAAATTTTGCACCTAATTAGTGCAGCAAACCGAGGCAGAGATTGTGGAAATGACCCCCACACAGCTCCGAACTCAAAAAACTCTGATGACCAATTGATAGCACCTCCTTTCTTGGATCTAGAATTGGAGTCAAGGAACCAAAAACAAGAGTTAGAACTAATTAAAATGACCAAAAGGAAGCAACAAGGTCGCGACCTATATGAGCCAAAAAGAGAGAAATTAAAAGAGAAAATGGGTAAGGAAGAGATGGTGTGAACGCCACTGGTGCATGCAACCCCCGCAGCAGATAAGTTCAGGTGCTAGACGCCACTGATTCAAGAGAATCAGATAAGTTTCTGGTTGTTTTGAGCAAGAACCACCAAGATTTCTCTACTCACAAGTTGAGGAGGAATTTTGGCATAATGTCTTTACTTCAAAATCAAGGTTACAAATGATGAGGTGAGGCCCCCTATTTATAGGAATCATGGGCGACCAAGTGGGGAAGAAAAAGGAAAAATACAAGATGAGTGGAAACTATCTTATTTGGGTATTGAACCCATGTCCTAAGGCAAGAGTATCTCAAGAAGCTACTTAGCCACTAATTCTACCTAAAAGTAGCGCCCCTCTTAATGAGAAGGATTAGGGAAAAATACAAAATTAATCCTAATACAATAATCCTAATTAAATGGAGTCTTGTATGTTGACTTGGGTCAAAAGGTCAAAGGTTGACCATGGGTGGGTTGACCAAAACAAGGTTGACCCATGCTTGATTCGGCTCCAAGCATCCTAGCAGGTCCAAGCTTGCCACTAGCTTCCCAGCTCCCAGCTCAGAAGTCTACTCGCAGTTGCCATCAGAAGGGTTATAGCATCCCAATTAACCAAATGAATTCCCTTCCCATGATTTGAAGACCATAAAAAATCACTTGCAATAGAGTCAATTTTGTTATAGATATATTCAGGCAGCCAAACATTCTACATAACATAATAAGTGAGGGAAGATATCACAGATGAAGTGAGAGTCAATTTACCAACTCTGTTTAGCATATTCTTTTTCTAGCCTGCAAGCCGACCTTGTAATTTCTCTAACATGAAATTAAAATCTTCTCTTTTTGCTCTTCTAGAAAAGATAGGAAATCCCAAGTAATTACCATTATTAGAAACAAAGCTAATACCTGATAACTGAGTGAATTTTTCCTTTTTCTATTAGTGACCTTTTTTAGGCAAACGGTTTAGATTTCTGAATATTAATCTTTATACTGGAAGTTTTACAGAACCTCTCCATAACTTAATAAACGCTACGAACTTGGGTGGTTTTAGCTCTGGCAAAAAGAAGTGAATCATCAACAAATAACAAATGAGAAATTTGGGGGTCATTTTTAGCAATTGAAACTGGTATCCATCTCTTCATAAGCACTTCCTCATTTATTTGTATAGAAAGTCACTCCATGCATAAACCAAATAAATAAGGAGATAGAGGATCACCTTGTCTTAGGCCCCTTTTAGGATTAAAAGGTGATGGCTTTTGACCATTCCACATAATACTGATTAAAGCAAATGAAACAACAAACATAATCAGATTAATCAAAGTAGAAGGAAATCTGAACCATAAAAGAGTTGCTTTAAAAATTTTCAATCTACTCTATCATAAACTTTTTCAAGATATAATTTGAAACCCACATCACCTTTTCAAGACCTCTTAATAATTTATACTCCTTTGAACTTGAATATAAGAAAAAAAAGACCCACATGTGGTGGACTAAAATATAATCAAATCTTAACTAATTTCACCCTATTTAATGAGATTATCCAAAAATGCCTTTTATTTTATTCAGATCTTATTTTCCAATGACTTTATTTAATGAATCATGTACCAATAGAACCCATATTTGCACTTGAAATAAATTTCAATAAAATTGAAGTATTCCATGGAGGATAATTTAGGGGATGATGCACAACGAGAAATTTAAATGAAGTTAACTAACTTTCTTAATTAGTATGAATTTATATTTTTTATTATATTCAAGTCCGAATGGAGTATTACGTTAAGGTTAAAAGTTTTTTTTTTCTTTAATAATTTTAGATAATAATTAAAGTAACTTCAAGTGTTAATTTTACTTTTTGGTCTTTGATCGAGAATCCCCACAAGTATAGTTATAGGTTTAACCATCGGGCCGATGGTTAGGTAAAACCCTCCCAAAAATTGTGATTCCAACATTTGAACATCTGACCTTGTAGGTAAAGTATGCTTGGGTCACAATCCATCTTCTGCCACGACCAACCACTGTCTGGTTAGTGTTAATTTTACTTTAACTTACTATTTAACTTTTCATATAATTATAAGTTTAGACACATCATTAATTTCGTTACATAAAGTATGATAATGGAGTTTCATTATAAATATAACCAAAGACATTTAATGATATTAGATAACATGGGTAAAAATAACTTTTTAGTCCCTATAAAATATCCGAGTTTTGATTTTTGTCCCTGAAAAATATTTCTTTTTTATTTCATCCTTATAAAATTTTTAAGTTATTTTTTAGTCCCTGTTAATGATTCTACTTTTAAATGCGGATGTGTCTAATGCCCGTCACAGTCAATAATCATATGTGCAGCACCCTGTCACATTATACAACATTGCTAGCATATGTAAACTCATACAGAGATTGTTTATGATATATAGGAAGGAGGAAATGTACAAAGAATTTCAGTTCAAGTCGGGCATGAAATTTGACCCTCTGAATGAGTTTAAGCAAGGTAACAGCCTTATATAATGTGTCATGGTACTTCTAAAGTATTGGTTACTATTATAGATATTGTTCAACACATCCACAATTAATAGTAGAATCAATATCGGGGACTAAAAAAATAGCTTAAATATTTTATAAGGATGAAATAAAAAAGAAAAAAATTTCCTGGGACGAAAATGAAAACTCAAATATTTTATAGGGACTAAAAGTTATTTTACCCTAAATAACATCAGAAAGTTAGAATATATGAATAAAAGGACAAAAATACAAGAGTTGAAGTCATGCCACATATATATGATGTTACAACACTTGGATCCTCGTGCCGCCTCTCTGCTAGGGTTTTCCCAAAATAAGGGTTTCCCTAGTAGGGTAGCATCACGTAGTGTCTTGCACCGCTTTGTCGTGTTCTTGTCGCCTGTTGCTGTTGGTTATCCCTATCTGGTGTCACTATGATGTCTCAATCACGTGGATCTCGTCAAAGTGCCAATCAAGAATCATCCACGGGGGATCCACCTATCGTCATATATGATGAGAATGATGTGTATGAAGGAGTCGAGGTATGCACAAGAAGTTTGGTGGGGGAAAATTCTCACTGAAAAACCTATACACATGAACAGCCTTCAAAGTGCTCTAGCAGGTATTTGGTGTAATCCGAGAGGCTTTAAAGTTGAATAGATCAAAGCCAAAACATTCCAATTCTTCTTCGCGGATGAGAGGGATGCTTTGCGCATCCTTAATGGGAGTCCATGGTTAGTCCAGAATTCTTGGTTGTTGCTGAAGAAGTGGGAAAAGGCACAATGCATCGATTATCTGGATTTCACTATGGTACCGGTCAAGGTTCAATTATGGGGATTGCCTGTCCATTGCAAAACTTCAAGAATGGGTCATAAAATTGGTGCATGCTTGGGACAAGTCAAGAGTGTGGACTTATTTGAAACCCGAGAGAGCGTGGCTCTTTTCTCAAAATTCTGGTTGAATTGGATTGTACCAAACCCTTGGAAAGTTGTATTAATGTGGGGAGCACCAAAGATGGCATTCACTGGGTTGACTTCCAATATGAGAAACTCCCCCAGGTGTGCTATTCATGCGACTTGATCGGTCATGATGAGGAGTACTGTGCTGAGAAGAAAAGCCACACGAGTGATAGGGAGGATAAAGACAAGAACCTGGGTCCCTGGTTAA
Organism: Sesbania bispinosa; assembly: GCA_026901365.1. Lineage (NCBI taxonomy): Eukaryota > Viridiplantae > Streptophyta > Magnoliopsida > Fabales > Fabaceae > Sesbania > Sesbania bispinosa. Next base: position 2,076,818 of record QLOH01000086.1, on the reverse strand, counting down.
GGGCGTCAAAATTTGGTAGAAGAATTGAGTTTACTCCCAAAGATATGAAGTATGGAGATAGAGCACCGAATCAACCTCGGAAAAATATGATGGTATCTAATGATGTCATTACTATGTTGTCTTCTCTGTTTGTAGCAAAGGAGCCAACACTGTCACAGCAAGATGAGGGGCCTAATAATGGAATCCAATTGAAGAACATTCAAGACACAACAGAGACAAGTCCAAAAGCAGGACAGGGTGAAGAGTTGTATTATGTGTCTCCCAAAGTGCCTCCCACTCTATTAGCAGATAAAGGTGCACCCCTCCCCTCTGCACATGAATCAAAATCTGCATTGTCACCCCTCCAATGCATCACCAACAGGAAGCCACAGTCCCAAAAAACATGGAAGAGAATCATTGACCACCAGTCTCCAACTACACAAAAGAAACCTATATCTAAAACAGAAAGTGTGAAGCGGAAGATTGACATAGAGATGCTGGATGCAGAAAACTGCATAGACTTCCCCATTAAAATACCAAACTGCCCAAAATCCTCAACGGTTAGCCTGGCTTCGCAGGCTTGCCGAGAGCCATGAGTTTTCTATCTTGGAATTGTCGTGGGCTTGGGAACCCACGTACAGTGCAAGCTTTGAAGAAGCTCGTTGCTTCTAAGTCGCCCAAAGTTGTCTTCTTAATGGAGACACGAAAAATGGACCATGCGATGATGAGAAATAGATATATTGGAGGACTAAACAATATCTTTGCTGTGAGTTGTAGAGGTATAGGACGTGAAAGGGGTGGAGGAATTGCACTTATGTGGAAAAATGAAGTTCAGATTAATATCCTTTCTTCATCTACTAATCATATTGACACAGAGATTTCTTTTGAAAATGAGAGGCATTGCTGGAGAATGATAGGAATCTATGGCTTCCCTGAGAGCAATAATAAGCAGCGCACTTGTGAACTTCTTGTCGAATTATTTCGATCAAATGTGTCTCACCAACAATGGCTTTGCTTTGGAGATTTCAATTTAGTCTTGGACCAGCAAGAAAAACAGGGAGGCATCCCACCTCTTTTTCAGCAAACTTCTATGTTTAGTAATACTTTACAAGATTGCAATTTGCTGGACTTGGGCTTTGAAGGTCACCAATTCACTTGGTGCAATATGAAGAAAGGTAAAGACATGATCCAAGAGCGACTGGACAGAATGTTGGCTACTCAGGCATGGCGTGATCTATTTCCTACAGCAAGAGTTCACCACTTGGCAAGGTATCAGTCAGATCATTCACCTCCTTTTTTGGTTCTAAAAACTAATAAACCCCGCAGGAGGAAGAATGAAAGAATTGTGCGCTTTGAAGAGGTTTGGACCCAGGAGGCAGAGCTTAATGATCAGGTTGCATCATCTTGGTTTTCTCATGCTGATGATATCCAATCCTCAATTCAATTTTGTCTTCATTCTCTAGATAGATGGGGGAAAGGCTCTATGGTGATATTTCACAACAAGTTAAAGAATGCCAAGAGAAATTGAAGAAATTGCAGCACAATATGGATGATCCAGAAACTGTTGACAAGATTAAAGCTGAGGAATGCAAGCTTGGTGAATTGTTAAGATCGGAAGAGATTTTCTGGCATCAAAAGAGCCGAGTAGCTTGGATGAAACATGGTGATAATAACACTCGATTTTTTTCATAAAAAAGCCAGCCAAAGGAAGGATAGAAATTGGGTAGACTTCATACTAGATGACAATGGCCAAAGATGGACAGAGGAATCTGATATTGCAAGGGTTATGACCAATTTCTTCGTGGATCTCTTTTCAACCAGCAGCCCTGACCGAATTTCTGAGGCCACAAGTGTTGTTCAAGGGAGAATTTCAGATCATACAACCCAAGCTCTGGGGGAACCGTTCCATGAATCAGAAGCAGTGTCGACATTAAAGCAAATGTAGCCTTGGGCTGCACCTGGTCCAGATGGTGGAATGAAGATGTTGTTAAAAACTCCTTCCTAGAATTTGAATCTATGCAAATCCTCGCAATACCTCTCCCAAGAGCCAACATCGATGATACATTATGCTGGGCAGGGACAAAACATGGGAACTACACTGTCAGATCAGGCTACCACTACATTATGGATAATCTGAATTCAGATAATCCTTCTGTGAGTGAAGTATCAAGAGAGACCAAATTAATGTGGAAGAGACTCTGGAAGATTAATACAGCCCCACGGAACAGAAATCTTCTTTGGAGAATCTTAAGAGGGTACATTCCGGTCCGAGCTCGTCTTCTGCAGAGAGGTATGAACATTGTGCCTATATGTCCTAGATGCTATAATGATGATGAAACAATTAATCATGCCTTTTTTGAATGTAAGTGGGCAATTGAATTCTGGTTTCGTTCTCCCCTGGGACTAAGACTGAATCCTTCAACCCCTCATAATGCCTATGACTTGATCCATAACATTCTGCAAGGTAACAACCAGGATGCTGTGAGTCTCTTTGCATCACTAGTTTATAGGCTCTGGTCAAGTAGGAATAAAATTGTTTTTGAACAGCAAGCCACTCCTATGACCAAAGTGATAAACAGAGCTATGAACCAAGCCATGCAATTTTCGGAATCCAACAACGGAGCTGGAAGTGAACGTCCTGTTGATCGAGACATCTCGGCCAAATCATGGTTGGCCCCTGCGAGGAATAGGTACAAGCTAAACACTGATGTAGCCAAAATGTATGGCTCACTTTGGGGAGTAGGTGCGATTATTCGAGACTGGGAAGGCAACGTGTTGGGAGCAGCAACATGGCAATTTCAAAGTGGTCCTGAGGTACATGTAGCTGAAGCTATTAGGATGCGTTTGGGTCTTCAATTCTCTCTAGAGATGGGCTTTTTGTCTCTTGATGCTGAATCAGATTGCTTACTCCTTGTCAAGGCACTCAATAATGCATCATATGGTCCATCATCATTTGATATGATAGTACTAGATTGTATTTCTTTCATTCCACAATTTTTTTCTTTAAGGTTTTTTCATTCAATAAGGGCTGGCAATAATGCAGCCCATCTACTAGCTAAGTTTGCATGTAATAACCCAGATTGTGTTTGGGTTGAAGAAACACCTGATTGTATTGCTTTAGCAGTGCTTCTGGATGCTCCTGAGAACACCAGTATCATTGAATAAACTTAGCTTTTCCGTAAAAAAAAAAAAAAAGATGTTGCGTATATGAATAAAATGACAAAAATATAAGAGAGATTAGGTGAACTCTAAAGTGTATATATTTAAAATTTAAAACAAAAGTAGTTGATTGGGTCATTTGGTAGCTTTGGGTAATCTAAGAACCGAATCATTTATAATTGATCTGATTCGAGATTAAAATGATTGATTAACTAACCTAATTTGAACCAATTTAATTAATTTGGTTTCAATCAAACCGTCAATATGATCCAATGAACACTCTTAGACAAAAAGATTAGGCAAATTGTATACTTTCTACCTTCATGTAATATTAAAATTAAAATTAAAATATAATTTTTTATTTAATAGTATAATTTCTACCTTTTAAATCCTTCACAGTTGGCTGATTAGGCAAATTCTCATGGGTGTCATGAATCAATATCTGGATGCTGCAGTTGCCGGAGTTGTGGGAATAGTACTATTTTTAATTTCTCTCTTCGTTTACTCTACGAACAGAGGTAGATCACGTGATACCCCCAAGCAGCCACCCTTAGCCGCTGGTGCCTGGCCCTTCATCGGTCACCTTCCCCTCTTAGTTGATTCCCGTCACCCTCAATACATCATCTGTTGTCGCCGGATGACCCTGCAACCTGAAAAAATAAGAATTAAACCTGAGGCGCGTGAGAAGCACGCTGTCCTTAAGGATTCATCGGCCGGTTGCGATGCTCCCCCAGGATACAACAGGTCCATCCCGTGCCATAAGCACGAGGTCACACTGAACTAGCAAGAAGGATTCCGTTAAACCCATTGATAACTCATAGTGTTTTGTGAAGAAGAAAAGAGAGTGGAGGCACACATAAGGTTGAGCAAAAAGGGGTTTATATATTAAAATAGTTAGGGTTAGAAAGCATAATAAAAGTGGGTTTTTACCAAGTCAAAAATGGGCTTTGACCAAGTCAATAAATGTTTTCTAAAAAATAAATAAAACATTTATTTATTAACTCTCTTAGAAAACTTTTTGAAATAAATAAATATTATAAAAAATCCAACAATCCCCCACATATTTCAAAAGTTTTAAAAATTGAAAAGATAAACTTCTTGGGTTAACGCCATGGGATAAATGTTTCGAATCTGGTGTCTTTTGGACTATGAACCAGACCTAGACTGATAAGTCATAACATACAAGTGAATCGGTGGAACACGTCCTATGAACCAAGACACTTTAGTGTATGCCAGAGGTCTTACCAATCACATTATACCCCCACAATTCTCGCTGTTACCGCTGTGTTGCGCTATAAGGCCATGCGCGCGCCTGGTTTTAATGAGTGCTCTAGAGATTTTGCCTTAATCTCATACAAGCGGCCCCACTTGACACTCATAGAGGTGATTTCATCAAGTGTATGCTGCACTTCATACACCACCCATAAGGGATATGAGAATCATTAAAAGCCTTTTGGGCTTATCCTCTCCAATATGCAGTCTAGCACCTCATACACCATAGGAAGGGACAAGTAAATAGTGCTAGCAAGACTAACAGATGACTTGTTTTTACCCATATGAACCTTCTTCATGGGGTCTCCAATCACAAAGGTTGGGTTACCATCACTGTTAGTATCAAAATGGCTTTAGTCCCATTCCCCTCGATGTTTTAGTCAAATTTATTTGACCACACATTGATTAGGGATATAACCCCATCATTTAGTAGCTACTTTAAGAAATAATGATGTATACGTATACGTCTCAATTTTCAATTATAAATTGAATTTATTCTTGCTATTTCCATATAGCAATCACATTATATAGATATGGAAGACTCATGTTCCTTCCGCAAAGAAATAGATGGTAAGAGATTTCTTAGCCAAACCATTTTCACATCTTACCAAGTTAAGAATAAACTTGATCATCATCATAGATGAGACTATACAGGTCTACTTGGACTACCAAGCGACAACTCCTCCATTGAGGGTAAACATGAATTCACTTGTGAATTAAATTTAATCTCATCTAATCAAATATAAGTATCATCACTATATCATTATAATATAGTGGCAAACCCATTATATACAATACCATAATTCATGGTACCTCTCAAATCACTCTTGAGTATAGACATAGCAAACAATTCTATTTTCAATAAATTAATCAAATGTAATGCACTCCCAATAATTTGGGTTTACCCAAATTGGACAATATAATATCTCTAGTTTTACTTGTTAATATCATAAGGGATACTCAATAGATTACTTCAAAGTAATCAAACTTCATAAGAAGTTCCTTAACATAATAATTTTGTGATAAAATATTATCACACTTCCTTATGAAATTAACTCCCTAAATTGCAGCTTGTCTAACTCATGCCTTTAATATATATAACTCTCAATAATGTTCACAACAGTACCCCTTTAAATGTATAAGTAAATATAATATTTCATCATAAATGAAATATTCCAAGTTATTGTACTCATACATGCATAAAAGAATTCTCAAAATAAACTCAAAGCAATGAAGATAGAAATTCCATATTGCAAAATATTAAGTAGGAGCATTGTGAACTAAAATATAATATCATATTATATTGAGAAGATAAGAAACAACCAAGATTATTATCAAAGAGTTTGTTGTCCCCCAAAAATATATCCATGTAACATACTATTTTGACAAAATTTGTTCATCGCAAAATCTCAATTTCATCAAGCAATAAACATCACCATCATTTCCTAAAAGCTATCACTTCCAAACTCAATGCTACTATCACATTATAAATTTTAAATTATCAATTCTGCATATATCAAAAAATAATTCACAAGCTAACACCATAAGATAAAATAATATAGAACTTTGAAATCTATATACTTAATAAGGAGCACTGCAACACCTAAAATTTATCCATGTGGAATTTATATTTCTTGTTCTATATCCCAATGCAATGTATACTTGACACCTCAACCTCAAATTATGTCACATATAAAAATAACCCCATATTTGATGCTCAATATCTCATAATTTCACCAACAATATTTATAGATTTTAAAATTTAAAATTGATTAAAGAATATATTTGCTTCGCCCATACATTTTTGTAATTCTCTCAATATCTCTTCACAACACACTTGTAACACTGTAATACTTAAAATAACAATACAACATCAAGGACAAAATATTTGTTAAAATTAATTGCTAATTGAAATCAAGCTGAATCATTCATAATATTATTACTGAATTGCTACCCCCAAAACGTTAAAGAGGTTTATCAATTACAATAAAAAATAAAGAGATATTGATTACGCACAAACTGGTTCTGTATACTTAATTTACTGTCACAAAGCTAAGATTAATAGGCAATAGGACAATCACGTACCCTGGTCATACTCTCATAAGCAGAGAACACAATTTGGGCAAATTAAATCCAACAAGCAAATGTAGCAACTCATTTTTCAGTAAAAAGTGCACAACAAATTGGTGCCATAAACCCATAATTAAATATCTCTATGTGAGATCAATGCACAATATGATCATGCCAACATTATGTAAGAGTTCTCCCACATTTATGTATATATGTTCAACCAATCGGTGTATATATATATATATATATAACTCCACCATTTCATTTTCACTTGTAGTGTTGCAACTCAAATATATGTTGTAAGTACTAACTCATATTCCTTCAATCCATTCCTTCACGGCTTCACATATCTTACGCCCAATTAAATCTAACTTTTGATAAACTTTGACTTTTTATTAAGGTAATCTTACCATGCAAGTCGTGATCAAGGAAATTATCAAGATTATTTCCTTGCAAAATTTCTTCTCTTTACAAATTAATTTAGCAATTCATCGGTTGAGACATATTTAATTCCAAAGCCAGTTGAACTTGTATTTTCAACTCAAAAGATTTTCCTCACTAAAGTAGTGGAACAAAATAAGGCAACATGATATCAATAACTCATATCAAGTAAAGAAAGCCTGAGCATATGAAAACCATTAATATACAAGCCTAGAACAATTTAGAATCAATTTCGGCGTAAATAATCATACCATTCAAACACACAGGGAATTTCATCAAACAATATATCTACAATCTACAAATAATAGCATGTCTCCAATTCCAAACAGTGAGTTTCTAAATCCAATCACAGGCAGGATTAATGAGAAATGAATTTCAATGGCAACCAACCAATGATCATATTCATTCATACAAACAGAACACGGAATCACAGTAACTATGATTTCATACCTTGCTGGAGAACTGAACAATAGACCCTGGATATCGAACTTCCGCACAGACTCTGCCTCTGCAGTAACACTTCTCACAGCTCTACAGCCACCACTCCTTTCACCAACAACAAAAACAAAGAAAATCAAAACAATAAAACATTGTTAGTGTTATATTCCATATGATTTCTCATCTTGGAGTCAGCCATGCGATCCCCTCAGGCCCCTTCGTAATGGCGGCGATAACCGTTCAGATTCGTTCTGGCTGCAAATGCGATAGTGGCGTTGTACTCTATATTCGAAATGGGCGCGTCAGTGTGGGAAATTTCCAGAGGCGCAACATTGTTCCCTGAAGTGCTGCTATTATCAGCGAGCGCGGCGGGGACGTCGATGGCGAGGATGCTGAAGGATATGGACACCTGTACGGCCAGCAATGCGTTCCGTGTGCAAGCGGACATAGCTATAGCGTAGGGATACGCGGTGTTTCTGTTCCTAGGGTTCACCTCGCTCCTAACGGGGTTTCGCGTCGCGAATCCTAACCCCCACAGTTGCGATTAATTGCAGAGTCATATTTCAATGAAAAACGAAATGAATCCTTAAGATTGTTGTCGCCGGATGACCCTGCAACCTGAAAAAATAAGAATTAAACCTGAGGCGCGTGAGAAGCACGCTGTCCTTAAGGATTCATCGGCCGGTTGCGATGCTCCCCCAGGATACAACAGGTCCATCCCGTGCCATAAGCACGAGGTCACACTGAACTAGCAAGAAGGATTCCGTTAAACCCATTGATAACTCATAGTGTTTTGTGAAGAAGAAAAGAGAGTGGAGGCACACATAAGGTTGAGCAAAAAGGGGTTTATATATTAAAATAGTTAGGGTTAGAAAGCATAATAAAAGTGGGTTTTTACCAAGTCAAAAATGGGCTTTGACCAAGTCAATAAATGTTTTCTAAAAAATAAATAAAACATTTATTTATTAACTCTCTTAGAAAACTTTTTGAAATAAATAAATATTATAAAAAATCCAACATCATCTTCGGAGCCTTAGCCGACAAATATGGACCAATATTCACCATCCGAATCGGCGTGCACACAGCTGTGGTGGTCAACACTTGGGAGCTAGCCAAGGAGTGTTTCACCACTCTCGATGCCATTGTCTCCTCTCGTCCCAAATTCACCGCTGCGAAAATCTTGGGACACGACTATGCCAGTTTTGCCTTCACTCCTTACGGAGACTTCTGGCGTTTGATGCGTAAGATCACTGCTTCAGATTTACTCTCCACTCGCCGTCTCGAATCCCTTCGAGATGTCAGAGCTTCCGAGTTGCAGAGCGCGTTGCAAGAGCTATACAGATCGAAAACACGATTGGTGGAGATGAAGCAGTGGCTGGGAGACATGAATCTCAACGTGATTTTAACGATGATTGCTGGGAAGCGATTCTCCAACAGAGATGCAGATGAGAAACAGGTGAGGCGAATTCGAAGGGTTTTCAGAGAGTTCTTTCGTTTGACAGGGTTGCTTGTGGTTGGCGATGCAATTCCAGTTCTTGGATGGGTTGATTTGGGAGGTCAAGTGAAGGAGATGAAGAAAACGGCTAAAGAAATGGACGGCATAATTTGTGAATGGTTAGAAGAACATCGCCAGAAAAGAGATTCAGATGAGACTAAAACAGAGCAAGACTTCATTGATGTGTTGCTCTCTGTTCTTGACGGCGTTGACCTTTCTGGTTATGACGCTGACACCGTCAACAAAGCTACTTGCTTGGTAAGCACAGCAACACCAATTCAAAATTATTACTATCTTCAGTATAAGCCTAACTAGTTTTATTCACTCACTTATTCAAAATTTGATTTTTATAGACACTAATGGCTGGGGCAACGGATACTACAACAGTTACTTTGATATGGGCACTGTCGTTATTGTTGAATAATCGTCATGCTATGAAGAAGGTTCAAGAAGAATTGGAGGAGCATGTGGGCAAGGAAAGACTAGTGAATGAATCAGACATTAATGACTTGGTTTACCTACAAGCGGTGGTGAAAGAAACAATGCGATTGTATCCAGCAGCGCCACTCTCTCCGCGTGAATTCACAGAGGACTGTACCTTAGGTGGGTACCATGTAAAGGCAGGTACCAGAATGATATTGAATATTTGGAAGCTGCATAGAGATCCACGTGTATGGTCAGATCCGTTAGAGTTTAAACCAGAAAGGTTTCTGAGTACTCACAAGGGTGTGGATGTGAAGGGTCACCATTTTGAGTTGCTTCCTTTTGGAGGGGGAAGAAGGTCCTGCCCTGGCATATTGTTTGGCCTTCAAATGACACATTTGGCATTAGCTGCTTTCTTGCATGCATTTGAAGTCACAACCCCGTCTAATGGCCAGGTTGATATGAGTGCCACTTGTGGACTCACAAACATCAAAACCACACCACTTGAGGTTTTAGTCAAACCTCGTTTATCATATCACCTTCTTTCTCGATGAAGATTAGCCAAATTCTCTGCATTAATCTTCAGTATCCACAGTAATCAAATAACCGGCAAGGCCTGCCTTTGTGCTTTCGCCTCTTCCACCATGAATTGGGATTTGATTTGAGTGCTATGTCTTGGTTGGTGACTTGGTGTATGTTTAGACTTTAGAGTAAGGTGCTTGATGTAATTATGTAAATTATACGTTGAGTGCAATGTGTTTGACACACAACATTGAATTTTAAGTGTTAATCTATCAGTTTCCTTCGTAATATTAATCGAACTCTATTTATTAAATTACATTTATTTTAATAGTAGTTGAAATTTTTTATCATATTTTTGTTAGAAAATGGCATATACATATCATTAATATTTTTTCACTTTCAAATTTAAGTTATTTAAATTAATTATATATATAAGTGAAAATTATGTTAGCTCTTTTAGAGTGAATTTTTTTAATACACAAAACTTGAATACGAACATTATTTAAGGAAATTAAACTTGTACCATTTGAACCAATCACTCCTTAGTGAAAACTGCAATATATAAGAATTTTTAGAAACTCCTCCATCTCCTTGCTTTTTGCATTATTTAGTGTGTGATATTTTACTTATAATATTAAACGTATTATTAAAGAGAAATATAATAATAGTTTAAATGATTTAGGTCATTGCTTTACATTATTTAATGATTTTGCTGGGAGCGTTAACTCATGCTTCTCCACCCCTAAGGTGGATCATTCCCTGAAGGGAACTTTTTGTGGTTCGAACCCAAGACCTATTGGAACTTGGTCTTAGATTCTTATGAACCATTACCAATTGAGCTCCATAGGTCTTAGGTTCGAACCACGAAAGAGTTTAGGGTCGGGTTCCAATTCAAAATAAAGAAAAATCGATCCAACCCTAGTTTCTTTAATGAGGTCAAGTCCAAAATACTCCTAAACCCGACCCAACCTAACCCAGTATGCACCTGTAGTGGTTAGGTAAAACTCTTTCAAGAGTAGCGACTCCAAGATTAAAATATCTGACATCAGATAAAGTTTATCTGGGATCATAGTCCCCTTCTACTGTAACTAACCACTCTTTAGTATATAAATAAAGTGTACATAAAGGTTATTTTATTTAAAAAAATGGATATTGAAAGTTATGATATAGGGATTGATAATTATAAATATTGCTTTAATATTAATTTATTAAAATGGACATTATCTAATAATAATAGTAATAAATAGACAACTTGTTTCATATTATGAGAATCTCATATTTTTGCAAATTTTATCTAATATACATCAATTAATGACTATGTCTATGTTATAACATATGTTTTATCTTCTCAAGCATATTTTATGCCACATATTCTAATTTCTCAAAAATAAAAAAAAGTTTCCGATTGTCTTGTAGTAGACACTATTTTCACTATAATGAAATATTATAATTATTTTAATTTAGCAAGTTCATCTAAAAAGGATATAATTATACTAAATAACAGAATTATAAACAAGGATGTAGTTAAAATGATTTCAGATAATAGTCACCTAAAAGAATTATCCTATTAATACTAGTAAAATGATTTTAGTTGCTATTTTTAACTTAATTTCAACTTGTTAAAATGAAATATCATACTCATAATTTCCCCTTAACAAAGGAAATAATAAGATATTTTTTTAATGGGGATTGCTAATGTATTCCCACTTGATTTTTAAAATGAGTACATTACCACCCTACACCTTTTTTCTTGGACAAAAATATCCAATTTATCCTTTTTTAAAAAAAAAATTAAACTCATGGCCATTTTAGTAATTTACTTTAGTTTTTTTAGAAAAAAATGAAAACTTCTACCTAACACATTTTCTATTGGTTTAATTGCACTTTTGATCTCCCTATTATCATCAATCCGCGATTTTGGTCTCCCTACTTTTTTTTTCACGATTTTGGTCCCCCTATTATTCGAAATTCGTGATGTAGTTCAAAATCTCGGTCCCCCTATTTTCAAAATCTATGTGTTAGAGGGACCAAAATCGCGGAAAAAAAAGTAGGGGGACCAAAATCACGGATTGATGATAGTAGGGGGACCAAAAGTGCAATTAAGCCTTTTCTATTAGATGTCCACCCGTCTCTGCAAAATTTGTCCTCTGTTTCTGGAAAGATTTCTGGAAAGCCGCATTCAAACTCCAAACAGTGGCATCCTCTGTTTCTAGCAAGCACTTCGTGCCAACTCTTTTTTTAACCTAAAACTACCTATTTAGGAAATGAGACTTAGTACCCTCACTGTCACACCCACGACCACGCCATCTTCATCAACAAAAAAACGTCAAAATTGAAGCCTTAAATTAGTCGAATTCCTTTTCGTTCACACAGTGGAGAGGTACTACCATGAAAGGATGAAGAAATAGGCAATAGAAAGAAAAGGGAGAAGGCTCCACCACTCCGTTTCTCCATTTTTGTTCACGCTGGAAAGCTGCAAAAGAAGTCCAAACATGCCACTACAGAGAAGGGTTAGGGAAGAGATAAATTATGAAATTATATTATCATCCTTTAGTGTAACTATATAAGTTATTTTAAAAAAAAAATAGGATATTTTTCTCCAAAGGAAAAGGTGTAGTATGCTAATTAGGGGTGTTCAAGACTCTGTCCGTCCTTTTGACCCGCCTCAACCCGTCCTACTCGGGTAGGTTCTGTTCATGTCCTACAAGAAAGAATAGAACCAAATCGGATCTCATTTTTTTACCCGACATCAAGTTGAGGACGGGTTCGGGTTAACCTCCAGGTTACCCGACCCGTCCTTTATATATGAATATAATATTTATTACTTATGATTTTCTATTATGTAAAGTCCTAACCTTATTTTTTTCATTTTAAATAGGGTTTTTGAGTCCAATTTTCCTCCATTTACCTTTAAAAATACATTCTATATATAAAATTATATAGTGATATAATGTTATACTTGGTTTAGTAATGTCCCAAACTTTAAAAAAGTAAAAAATATTGCATACATTAAGAGATATTTTATTGTATGTAATATATTTATTAATTGTATGAACTATTTTATTTTGAACATTGTTATATGATCATTTCATAATTATATTTAGCTTATATATCAGGTTAACTCGGTCATGTCCTATTCAGACCCGGTCTTACTTAGACCCGCACATCATCGGGTCTATGGATGGGTTCGAGTCCATAGAATTGGGTCAGTCAAAAATTAGTGTCGGATCAGGGACAGGTAAAACTCGTCCCATGAACACCCCTAATGTTAATGTACTCCTTTTAAAAATCAAGTGGGGTACTAACCCGTTTGAAATACCGTTGGAGACGACAAAACGCATTCCTGACCGGTCAAAATCAATTGTTAAGAAAAATAGTTTTGTTTGGGTAAAAAAAAGATGCATAGTAAATTGATTTTGGGTGGCAAAAAAGGTGGTTAAGTGCTTGCATCCATTTACCAGCTTACTTACCCCTGGATCATGGCTAGGTAACGATAAATTTGTCCTTTTTCTTTTATCTAATAAAATAATTAATAAATCCATTTTAGTAATTTTATGTTCAAAAGTGATTTCACTTTATCCCTCCAAACAAAAACAATTTATATAAACCCACTTTTAAAATTATGTATTCAAACGAAAATCAATTCTCTAAAATCAATTCTCTTAAAATTAATCCTACCTAAACTAATTCTCAACTGATTCCCAACTGTAAACTAAACGGGCCCTACATTAGCAATCCCCATTTTTTAATTTATCTTTTATTATTTTTTTAACAAAGACGGACGACAGAATATCGATTGGAGAAGGGCGAGCCAACAGAGCAACAAATCCAGAAGATGGTTCGGGAAAATACCATTACCGTTTACCACCAGCGAAACAGTTAGGAAGGAATGAAATTGAACAGTGATGAGATGCAGAAGCAGAAGTGGCGATGCGTTCATTGGTCGTGAAGGGAAGAAGAAGCATGACATTGAGTCTGACATCCCTATACCTTACTCATTCACTCACTCATACCCATAACGCCTTACACGCCTCTTTCCGCACATTTTCTCCTCCTTCTCTCCATAACCCTCTCTTTCAAATCTTCTCTGTAAGTCATTTCTCTCTTCCTTATCCTTATCATCAATGCTTTTCTCCGCCCTCCTATGGAGATTCTTCTTTTTTGTGTTTCAGGGTATTCTCAGGCCTCCAATTCGAGCATTTTCGACCACCAAAACTGCTTCAGAACAAAGCATGGCGAGTTTCGATCCTTCTTCTGTAACTTACCTGACGCAGCGTGAAGCCACTGAAATTGATGAGACACTCATGGGTCCTCTTGGCTTCAGCGTCGACCAGCTCATGGTCAATCTTCATCCCGCTCTTTGCTTCTCCATTTTTATTTTCATCTTAATGCTTAACGCCTTCGATTTCTGTTCTTCGTGCACTTTCAATTGCAGGAATTGGCTGGTCTGAGTGTCGCTACTTCCATATCTGAGGTATTTGCTTTGCTAGGTTTGATCTCTTTCATTTTTTTCTCCCTGCTAATACTCAACTCAATTGGAAAAAAGTAAAAACATTAGCCTGAGAAACATTCTCCGAGGAAAAATTGTTCTCATTCTCTATGAATTCCTATCTACAAATACTGGTGAATGTGTACTTGAATTGTTTTTTCTTTCACTCACAGGTTTACAAACCAGGTGAGTATAGTCGAGTTCTTACTCTTTGTGGTCCTGGTAACAATGGTGGTGACGGTCTGGTGGCTGCCCGTCACCTGCATCACTTTGGTTATAAGCCCTTGGTCTGCTACCCAAAACGTACTCCCAAGCCTCTTTATGCTGGCTTAGTTACTCAGGTATGATGGAACTCAAGTTGACAAAGTTTTGAACCACTTTTTTTTTTTTTTTGTTCTTGTATCTCCTTGCCATTTATTTATTTGAGTTTATTATCAGTTGCTGCAAGTCTCATATGAAATATTGATGCTGTAGCTTGAAGCCTTGTCAATCCCATTCATGTCAGTGGAAGATCTACCATCAGATTTCTCAAATGACTTTGATATTCTTGTAGATGCAATGTTCGGATTCTCATTTCATGGTAGTTTACATTTTTTTAAAAGATTTTTTTTTTTTGTGATCCCTGTATATATACATTATTCTTACCAGTATTTAGAAAACCAGGGATTGAACAACATACTGTTATTACTGCTTTTCTGCCTCTAATCACTGTCTTGCCTATGCTACTTATGACTTATCTGTTTATTTATGCATGGTTCCTCATTATCTCTGCTTATTGGCTCCTTAGAACATTTTGGCATGTCTTTTCTCTATGGGGTTTGCTCACGGAATCCCTGTTAGAATAAATATGATATGAACAATACTTTGCACCAATCTTTCCAAGTCCTTTTCTGAATTTTGGACTCACTTCACAAAGTCATTTAAATCGAATAGGCTTTCTCTATTACTAACATGGGCTCTGAATTTTGAACTAAGAATCCCTTTTACTTTCACATTATTTGACTTTGTTATTTTCTGATTGTCCAGGTTCTCCAAGGCCTCCTTTTGATGATTTGATCCAAAGACTTGTTTCTTTACATAAATATAATCAAAGTGGCCAAAAAGACCAGTTATAGTCTCTGTTGATATTCCCTCTGGGTGGCATGTTGAAGAGGGAGACATTGATGGTACAGGAATTAAACCTGATATGTTGGTATGATTCTCAGGGATATATCTGTTTTATTATTTGTTTCTTTAAACATTGGAATTTAGATATAAAAACCCAAGACATTTCTTTTAAATGTAAATTGTTTTTCTATTGAGAGACCATCCCACCGATATGCTTAAGTTGTTTTGTAGGTTTCTTTGACTGCCCCAAAATTATGTGCAAAGAAATTTGGTGGTCCTCACCACTTTCTAGGAGGTAGATTTGTCCCACCTGCTATTGCAGAAAAATATAAGCTTATACTTCCACCATATCCTGGAACATCCACATGTGTCCGAATTGGAAAGCCCCCTCAAATTGATATTTCAGCTCTAAGAGAGAACTATATCTCGCCTGAATTTCTTGAAGACCAGGTGGAAGCAGACCCCATTAATCAGGTAAAGTTCATGTTGAACGATACTGTTTGTTACTGAGTTATTGCTTTTCCTCTTTCGCCCGTTGGTGGTTAGTGACTTTACCATGATCTAGTTTAGCTTCCTAATTTGAGTGTTTTGAGTACTGGGGTTTTAATGGCTATGACTACTTGTCAATCTACATCTATTTGATTTTTTAACTGCAGTTTCGTAAATGGTTTGATGATGCATTGGCTGCTGGTTTGAAAGAACCAAATGCTATGGCTTTGTCCACTGTAGGGAAGAATGAAAAACCGTAAGATTAGCTTCTCTATTTTTATGTTAAAATACTGTTTGCCAAAAGATCAGTGGACTCTTATAAAATGAATTACTCTCCCATTGTGTGATATCTGAACTAACATTTCCAAATTACTCTACTTCATTTGGCTGCAGCTCATCACGAATGGTATTGCTAAAAGGCTTGGAGAAGGATGGATTTGTGTGGTTAGTAATAATCTGTTATTTATATGTCAGAACTGCTTTAGCAATGCTATTTGGCAAATGGATATTTCTGTTCACCTACTGCATTTGCTTTGTACAGGTACACAAACTATGAAAGTCAAAAGGGACGTGAGTTATCTGAAAATCCACATGCATCACTTCTTTTTTACTGGGATGGTTTAAACCGACAGGTGACTATTGTTTTCATTCTAGCTAACCACATCTTTAGATTGATTTATTCGTACATGACTACATGGAATTGGTGAAATTAGTTTTTTGTGCCAAGGAGTATCATGCCTTATCCTGGGAAGCTAATGGCTACAGCATGCCATAATGTACTTTCCTAGGAGGAAAAATGCGATAAGTATAATATTTGGTAGTTATAAATGTTGGTGTTTACATGGACGATTAAAATTTTTTCAAATGATTCAACTTTGGGGATTAGAATCTCTATTATCAACCTCATACCTGAAGCTTGCTGCATGCATTAAAATATCAAGCAAGTATTAAGTGTGAGATATATCCAGGCAAAGAAGTGACACAGAAAGGCATATATCTGGATCCTATGTCCAAAATAATAATAAAAATGGCACCAGGTTTTGCTTTCTTTTCAATCTACACCTAACCTTGTCACCTCTACTTTTGGAAATCTTGAGATTGGAACCCTGGTAGGGCATTTTGGGAAGAGTCAGTTGGGTTTCATTGTGGCTTGATTTATTTTTTGATACTTCTATCTTTTCATTTGTTTGAAGCCTAGGTACACAAAACTTGATTTTCTATATTAATGAGTCTTGTTTCAGACAGTTTAAAGTTTTAGTCATGAAAATATTAAGCAATTTTAATTGGTTCCTGTGAGGTTACAGTGAAAATGCATAGGTGACTATTATCTCCACTTCTTTGTTATACTCTGTCTTTTATTTAACAAAATAATAATCCAAATCGGTCTTAATCCTTACCGTCTTTTATTTTACTTACTAGTAGACAGCAGTTACATGTGATAACTTAATACTACAGAACTTCCTGTTTCTAGAAGCTACAGGCATTGTTTGTCGGAGATTGATATTTTTACTCTACATTTTTGGCTTTACATGATCTATATCTTACAATAACTAGCAAAAGAAGTGAGCCAAGATGAACTCAAGTATATGTTTGCTATACATATTGATTTTTTTTATTATTATTATTATTATTTTATTTTATTTTTTGCATTTGCTGACTTGTTTTACTCTGGTATAGAAGCAAAAATGTTCATCTCTTAATGCAATTACTATTATAAATTATAAATTGAAACTTCTCTGAAAATTTACTAAGGAAAAATTAATCAAAATATAGTAGTCGTATTACTTGTAACAAAGGGTTGCTGCAAATCAACATTTTAGTTTGTTAATATTTAATAGCTTCGTATTATAAATTCACAAAGCTTAAACTGTGGTTTGTCTACCAATTTAAGATGATGAATCTAGTTCAATAGTGCAAACTCCATGTCACTGTGCATTTTGGAGGCATGACACATAACTCATTGATAATCATGATATCTGAGGACAATAATCACAATATCTAACAATTTGTTATCTATTTCTATTTCATATTTTTTTCTAGGTACGGGTGGAGGGGCCTGTTCAGAAGGTCTCTGATGAGGAATCAGAGCAATATTTCCATAGCCGTCCTAGAGGAAGTCAGATTGGAGCAATAGTCAGCAAGCAGGTCTACTTCACTTTAACATAGCTGTTATATATAGAAATGGTATGATATATAAACTTATAGTTTCAATTTCTTGATTGTCAGAGTACTGTAGTGCCTGGTAGGCATGTTCTTTATGAGGAATACAAAGAGCTGGAACAAAAATACGCTGATGGGTAAGTTATTGAACAACTGCTTTTGACTCAATGTTAGTTGTGAATTCTGATAAAGTCTTTTAAGTTCCTTGTGATGGTCAATAATTGAACTTTCTTCTTCCACATCTCCCCTTGGCTTGGATTGCTGATCATCTCATTTGGTCAAGAGCATACCTCTTTCTCCCATTTGTTAACTCTAGGGGAGCTGTAAATAATCCTGTTATTTTCCGCTTGCAGAAGTTTGATCCCTAAACCTAAGAACTGGGGAGGATACAGGCTAACACCACAACTTTTTGAGTTTTGGCAAGGACAGAAATCTCGCTTGCATGACAGGTGGTTGCTCCCCCGTTTATGATAGGTTACTTGTTTTCGAATTTCCTGTTTAAACATGGATGAAGCCAAATAGTATGTAAAATCAACATATAGAATATTGGAATTTCAAGGCACTGTTTAGATTCAAGATCCATGTCGTATGCTATCAATTTGAATTGATCCATCCTGGTTTGGCTGCTTGGTTATGATAACATCATAATCTGCCCCATCTATGATGATATTATAACATTTTTTAATTAAAAAAAACTTTGTTATTTACTATTTCCCCCCCACAAATTGAGTTAATTAAATAAGTTTACAAGGGCTATATTGAAAATTTACACTGATGAGCTTCTGCTACATCTTTCTTCCTTCATTAGTCATCTAGACAGCCCCAGAGGAGTACTCTAGGCTTTTGTTCTATCCTACTGGAGTACATGTATTGTGAGGGGTAAATTTCCCATGAAATTTTCTGCTTGATATTTTATGCCTGTTTTATTGACAGGTTGCGATATAGTCCCGAGGAGATCAATGGACAGCGGCGGTGGAAGGTTGAGCGGTTGGCCCCCTGATATATATATATATATATATATATATATATATTTCAGTATCTCAACATGTGAAGAATAAGAGGAACGAACTAGTTTCTATATTTTTTTGGCATGGTGCTGTTTCTATTTTTATATACTTATTATTTTTTTCCAGCATTCTAAATAGGCTTGATAACTAGCTCCTCACTTTAAGTAGAAAAGTTTCAGAACTATGAGATTTTCCCCGCTGAGCGGAAGATTTGTAAAATTGAGATCCAGGTCTAGTTTTATTATGTAAATGAAAGACAAACCAATAAAGCTGAAAGAAGACGGGGACATTCAGTTCCACTGGAATGGTGCAGCGTATTGTATGCATGCAGTTCTCAAATTATAAATGGATATCCTTTGATATTATGATGGCTTGAATTAACGGCGAGTACAAAACGTTTTACATTATCTTAAACAGTATCGTAAACGATGATAATGATGTGAATATTATACTTTGTATTTTTCTTTAAAAATAGGTATCCTTCGGGTCTTGGTAGGGTTACTTGTCTCAACGTGATTTTTTTTTTATATATGACTCAAATTCAAGACTTTATTTAAGGTAAATCAAACGCGTCATTTTGAACCAACAACTTGTGGGTTATTGCTTAATACGCTTTGTTATATTTTGCGTTTCTTCATAATTTTTTCTATCTAATCAATAAAAATAGTGAATAAATTAATTAAAAACTAAAAAGTTTGAATTTGTTATAATAAAAATAATATAGAATCATATTTGGATTTGAAAACAAGGATTATTTACGTTATTATCCGATAATTAGCTTAGAAAATTTAATTCAATCAAATTATTGTTTAATACTAGTTGTTCTCCTTGGAGGGTTGTAATTTGGTACCCTCCGGCCATAGAAGGTTTTGGTACCTTCTTGTTATTTTTTTTATTGAATAGAGGCATAAAGGCCAAAACTTCATAGCGTACTCCGTTCTAAATTATTTTGAAGACATAAAGTAGATTTTAAATGAGACACATGTGTATTGCAAATGAGAATGTGAGAAAAATGGAGAAATACAATAAAAAATACAGGATAATGGGTGTAGGGGGTCAAAAAGTCTTTTCAAAAATTAAAAATACAAATTCCAATAGTTAAATATTGTCCCGTAACTATAAAAAAAACTAAGACCATTTAAAAAAGTTAAGAGAAATTGATTATATGATAAAAAAATGTACCAAAATCCTCTCTCACTAGAGGGTATCGCAGAATTTCCCTTCCTCGTATTATTATATTCCGCATTTCTTCATATTTCTTCAATGTAATAGGTAAAAATAATGAATAAATTAATCAGAAATTAAAAAGTTTGAATTTGTTATAATATAAAATAGGGTTAAATATATTTTTAGTCCCTGAAATATAATCGAGATTTGGTTTTAGTCCCTGTAATTTAAAACCGGTGGTTTTGGTCCCTCAAAAATTAAAAATACATCAATTTAGTCCTTATCGATAAAATTTTGTAGCTAATCCGTAGCAAAATCTGTAGCAAAACTAGACAATAAGGACTAAATTGGTGTATTCTCAATTTTTGAGGGACCAAAACCACCCGTTTCAAATTACATGGACTAAAACTAAATCTCGACTATATTTCAGGGACTAAAAACATATTTAACTCTATAAAATAATATAGGATCTTATTTGGATTTGAAAACAAGGATTATTTATTGTATTATTTGATAATTAGCTTAGAGAAATTAATTCAATCAAATAAATAATTTTAATTACTCCAAATGAAATATTGTTATATTCTTTGATAGCATAAAAAAATACAAATAATATGTGAAAGCAATTACCTTAAGAAACCCTATTTAGAGTGGGAAAAAAGAGGAAATTTCCAAAATTTGAGATTTAGAAATGTTGTGAAACATCTAGTTTTTTTGGTTCTTCTACCCGCTATTTATTTAGTACTCCCTCTTAAAATAATCGTCTCAATATGATGATTTTTTCTCTTTTTACTCTAAAAAAAATTAAAATACAATAGAATAAATAACAATACATGTCACTTGATTACATGTTAATGGAAGGAGTACATGCTTCTAGAGAATGGAAAATAGTACACTCCTACTAATTTGTAGGACCACCATGCTTGATGATGGCTATAAAACAGTGGTGATAGAGTAAATCTTTCCTCAATGTTTGCCTAAAGTTTTCGTCAGTGAAGGCTAGTTCCAATTCTTGGTGTGAACACAGAGTCTCTTATCACACTATAATACAATCAAATAAATTTGTAGCACTAAGAACACTTTACCAAGTATTTAGATTTAACTTGAATAAATTTTGAACACAAACATACCATCTTAGATTTTTTTTCCTTCTGCATACTTAATTTAAACTACCAAAAACGGCTCCTGTTGAGGGTAAAATAGTATTATTGCATGCATTTGGTATTCAAGATGAGGCCCCTTTCTTTTCATTTTCTTATCTTTTGAGTGTAATGCTTCTCCAAAAGTTTGGACGCTTCTTCTATGGACTTTTATTGATATTATGGTAGTATTGATTTAGTTAAGGTCTATCATGACCAAATTGGGCTCCACCATAAATTTAAAACCAGCAAATTTCCTAACTTTTCAGGCTTCCTCTCCTCCTCCTTTTGACCAACTTGAAACTGATATCTGACAATCACGCTGCTTTATCTATCTAAGGCCAATTTGATTCAAGCCAGGAGTGACACCACACCAGAACTGACTGATGACACCACCTTCTTTTAAAAAACAAAAGGTTCAATTGAGTGCTACATCTATCTATCTCTATCTCAACATGGTTTTGTTAATTAAACACACATGACACTGTTTAAAGACAGATATATAGATCCCCAGAAGTTGAGATGGGACGGAGTTAAAACAAGAGTCATGGGTTCAATTCTAATGATTCTAGATGAGAAATTATTACAATGCTCTTTCAAATCATACACCAAAAGTAAAAGCTTTTGAAGTTCTGTTGTAGATAGATACAGTGTTTGTTACAGTTGAGTAAAATTGATTCTAAAAATAAATTGTTAAGATGAAATATTCACGTTTTACTTTATAAACCACGTTGGACGAAAATAATCAGGCTAATATTTCATGAGTGGGGAAGCTGTTTGATGTGTTATTAGTATAGGGAAATTATTAGTTGGTGGTTCTGTTGGAGTTGCAATATAGTTTAACACACAATGAGTCAATAACATCAACATCAAGCTAAGAATAAGAGCAATTAACCATCCATCAATTTTGGAGTAAGGACCTCCTCCTCCATCAAGTTGAACATCCCTAACAACATTCTTAGAGGCTAAAGATGTCTTTATCTCCTCTGTGTAGGTTCTACATCATATATTATATATCATATAATGTGGGAAGTGTTCAGTAGGTAAGTAGGGCCAGAGGTGAAATTGAAAAGAAAGAATGAGAGAGAGAGACCATATATGATATATGTAGTGTTTATAGGGCTTTGGCCCCGTTTACTACTTAAAAAAAAGGTCTTGTACATTGCACAAACACTATCTTCCAAAGTTTTTCAAGTTTAGGAATGGACAATGATACTGAAGCAGGGATGATGTTACTTTCTTTATTGAAAACTTTTTCTTTAATGGTTTATCTGTGTTATGATTAACCTTTTCAGGGACTAAAATCAACAACTTATCTAAAAAGATTCCGACAATCTGACTTGATTGGTGTCCTGAGTGATTTACTGATTTATGGACAGAAGAAGCCCTTTAATATTAGTGGTGCGTATCTCATCCCTTTGTTTATTTACCGTGGATTTCTTGTTACTAAAAAGCACAATGCACCTTCCAAAAGAAAGCCTCCCCCAATAACAAGTTCAGTTATTTATCTTCATTTGTGGACATTTGATATGAGGAAAATTAAGGGCTAAAAGAAATGTTCTAATTTTTTGGAAATAAACATTGTGATTACATGTTCTAATTTTTTGGAAATAAACATTGCGATTACATCTATGTGTGCAGTGTTAGTTAATTACAAGGTATTATTTATAGAAAATTCAAACACTTTGTTCTTACAAAGGCAAAAAACCTAGAACTCTATTCAAAAGTCTAAGGTTACAATCGGACAGAGTAACGACTTACCTTTTGGGGTAAAAAGTGTTTATGTGTTTCAACTTTGAAGGCTCCTTATATAAGTGCAGGGTTGACTTCGTTACGCGAGTGATATCCTCCCTTTGATTAGGGTTTTTCCCTTGATTTCCATTGTCTGTCTTGAAGTGTTTTCCTTTCTCAGTTTAATCTGTCTCCTGTGATTATTCTAATTGGTTTGATAACATTTGATTGAGGCGCGAGGTCTGTCTGTTTGTTTGTTCAATGAACCTGCACACTCATAAAGGACTTCTCATATGGGCCGACCTATAAGCTAATGTGATTACTTGATTGCTAGATTTCAACTGGCCTATGTCTAGCTCGGCCTGGTACGGTACACAACTTAATTTCCTTTAAAAGTTGCTACTCTACTCTGATCATGGTCTATAACATAAAATGAGAAGATCAATACTGGAAATAGTGCTTGAAAATAATGCATGATTAATAAATTTATTTAACTATATATAATAGTGGAGGAGGTCAATACACAAGGTTATAGCATAGTACAAGATACTTTAGTGGTTGAACTCGTGGTTGGACCAACCATGAAATGTGGTTTAACTGACAAAAGTTGTGAAAACCCAAACTCTTTTGGCTTCAACGTCCTTTCAAATATTTCTTTTCCCCACCAACAAGGCACCGACACCACCCATGCCCACTGCCATTGCCTTTGCCTTTGCCAAGCAAGCAGTTATTGTTTTGTTTGTTATTTTGTACGTTAGCTTCCTCATTCTGGCTCTCTCCCTCCACTATTATTTTATCAACCATCATATCATTATTGATAAAATGCATGATTATAGAATATCTTAATATGCAAAAAGATATAATGTATCTCAATCCATCACCGTACACATGGCCCACGTAGTTAAATGATCAGGCTGGTGGACCTGACACTAATGGGTCCTCACCAAACAGCCCAAAGAAAGAACCTTAACTTTTTAGCATTGCAACTCATTATAATTATTATTATTATTTGTTATCATCATTGTGTATGCGTGCTTAGCAAACAGTATAAATGCATGTGATAACCAGATCGGGTTGCGTGTTTATTCATTCTATTCTATGCCATGTAATTTGATCAAATTTTTTTATTCAACAAGTGGACTAGTCTGCGCTCTGCTCTGCCCTGCCTAGTAGGTAAGACACGACCATAATCAATTTAGTCGTTGCTATTATTGAGACTAATGTTGGGGGTGAAAGAGGATCATCCCTGCCTATGCTCACATCTGCCTTCACATCATGTCAAACACATTTGGTAAACATTCAAATCCAACGCCTTCATTATCATTTTGCCTTCAAACTTGAGTCTCAGAAATCCAGATTTACTGCAGTCAGCCATACGATGCATTCACATAATCTCTAAATCCAGACCATCCAATTAAGATTTGACAGTTTAGATATCAAAATAGTTTTTAAATATAATTTAATCATTCCGACATCTAAACCCTCCAATCCATCAAACGGTTCAAATTTACTGACCAGATAAATGCACCAAATTAGTAACTACAATAAATCCTGATCCGAGTTTCAAGCCAGTATTTTTACCATTTACCATTTGACATTTTTTACCTACAATGTCAAATGTTCAAATCTTGTCGTCACAACTCCTTAGGAAGGAGAAACCTAACCATCACCCCTGCCATGCCCAGCCCAAGGATTAAACCCAGCCGATCAAAGACAAAAATAAACAATACTCATTCTATAAATTGCTTCACTTCAGATTTATTTTTTATCAAAATTATTTTATAAAATTAAATTTACAAAAAAAAAACCATTCAAGCATACACTAAATGAAAATGGATAAGGATATGATGAAATAAGGCAAGACAACTTCTATGGCAATTGCAATCCTGGGGACTATTCCCACCATGAGGCATATGGATAAGCCTAATAATGAGAACCGAGAGTTCCTTTCTTAACTCTGTTCACTTCACACGCTTCTTATCCTTCCTTAGCAAAACAATCAATCTGATTCACTGGAGAAGATGAGGGTCAAGGCAAAGCTTCTTATCCTCTGCAACAGAAAATGGTTAGACAGGAAAGAAAGCCAAAGCTTTGCTCCCCATTAGAATAAAATGGAAGCAGCCCCCACGCACCACAATCGATCACGATCCTCAGACCCTCAAGTAGAATAAAATAGAACCCCACAAGAAGAAAGGCAACGTGTACTTCAATAAATTTTCATACACATAATTAAATAAATGGGCCTTCACAGTCATTCTACATTCAGAAAACGAAGTACATTGACACAGTCCTGGAAGTATATTTCCATATGGCCCATGCAAATTCTGGCATTTATTAACCATAATATCACAATTGCTAACAGAAATAAATTCAAAAGTCAGGTGCTACAGTAACACATCTTAGAAAAGTAAACAAGTTGAGAAGGGGGAACTGAGATAGGCTCTGGTGATTGGATTCTCGCCAACTATAGCTTAAACTTAAACTAACTAGCATCTGAATCAAGATACACATACTATGTCCTTACAAAGTGAATGCTTTTGCCTTTCTACTGGTACGGTTGAGAGTTAGAGAATGCCACCTCTCCAAACCACCTATTTAAATCCTTCTGAATCTGATTCTCAATAGACCATCAATTTGACCAAGGAGAAGAATAAAGCTTAATAAACAATCCTCAGAGCAGCTTCAGCAATCTCTAGTAGTCTTCTTTATGATAAAATGAATGGAAAGGAAAAGGACATTAATTTTTTAAGTGTAATGATACAACATTGGAATTTGGATGATCCAATACCTGGACAGGATTTCATATTCTGCATCATTCCCCCATTTTTCTATTCCATGAACAAGAATGCAGAAGGAGAAATGTGCTTCCCCCAGAACAGCATCTTTGACCTGCCATCGCGGCAGCTCTATTCAAGAACAGCAGTTGTTAGCTCAACTTTGCTTGGCATTGATAGTAGAAATCTTCTAGCAGGTTTATTTAAAACTCCCTGCTCTATAATGTCACAGTGCAGCCATCATGAGAACAAAAAAGCTAACAACTGAGTTTGAATTTGCAAAAACTAATGAAGGATGGTAACAACTTTTGGAGCATCATCCCTTGGCCCGTCAAGAGAGCGATACATGTACAGTATCTCAATATCATCAGCTTTGTCCTCTTCACTATTGATGACTTCCAACACCAGACGAGGCAAAGTTCGGGCAACTTCTTGGCAAGCTTGGCGTGTCAATTTACATGACGACATCCAAAGAAATCTCATGTTGTAAAAATGATGCAAACCAGAACGCAAAGCTGCATCCCCAAATGGACTATCCCTGATTTCAAGCTTTTGCAGATTAGGGCATCCTTCTAGCACATACTTGAGCCCCATGTCTGTGTCTCCAGCAAAGGCAACTGACAGTGTCCTAACCAACTTCCCATACATCCCAATATAACGAAAAGCTTGATCAGTCAGTAAACCAGACACAGCAAGTCGAGTGAGCTTCTTGCAGTTCATAACAATAGCACCAAAACCCTCATCCATGGGTTTTTGAGTCTCAGGATCTGGCCTATACCGCCCAATTATACACAGGCGAAACACCACAAGATCCGGGCAGTTCTTTGACATAGCTATCACAGCTGCATTTGTCATCCTTTGGCAGAAAAACAAAATCGATTGCAATTTCCTACAACCTTGAGAAATTGCTACAAATCCTACCTCAGAAACTGGACCATCTGTCTCCTCCGTCGTGTTAACAGGGAAAACACGAAGTTCACGCAAATCTTTGCAGGTTGCTGCCACTGCTTCAAGGCCTTCGTCACAAATTGAATCAAGCACCTGCATAACAAAACCATAAGCAAGTTTTAGCTTTAATTTCCAATTCATTGAACAATGCACAGAGAATGGCAGAGACATCACAAGACCTACCCAAAGTGTCTGAAGTTTATGACAGTGGCTTATGACTGATTTGAGTTCAGTAGCATTAATATCAGCATAGCTGAAATTCAAAGATGTGAGATTAGCACAGACCGGATAGATAGCAGGTAGGTAATTTGGCCAAATCTCCCTGAATCCAGATAAACAAACCAAAGATTTGCAAGCCCCAAATGCAGATGCATATTCTTGATCCTCAACAACCACAGTCTCTGGTAGACCAAAGGCACCCGTTCCAAGATGCGTGAGATGTGGTGCTCGAAGCATTAAAAGGTATAACTGAGACATTGAAACATATCGATTCAACCTAAGCCTTTTCAAACAAGGAGACCTAGCCACCAACCTCTCCAAGGCCTCAAAATTAATCGGGTACTCAACACAATCAAAAACAAGAGATTCCAAATGAGTTTGACTCTCAGGAAAACATGATATCCAATCCACTCCATCATCATCAGCAACTTCGACCACAGATTCCACAAGATCAAGCACTCTAAGCAACCTGGCAGTAAAAACACACACACACACACAAAAAAAGAACCAAACAACTTAACCCACCCCATCAATGAAATTTCAACTTATCACATAACAATGCCATAAAATCTAAAACTTTCCATGAAAAGGGTACTAACCTGCACTTGCTAGCAACAGTGGCAAGACCAGAGATGCCAAAGCCTTCACAGCAAACAAGGACAAGTTCTTTGAAATTGGGGAAGGAATCAGCGAGAAGCAAGAGATCATGATCAGTGATAGACATGCGTTTAAGGTGAACCTTCTCGAGAAAAGGGTAGGCCTTGGCGAAGGCGTTGGCCCAAGGGGTGAAGTGGGCCCCCCAGTTAAGGGGCATCAGATCGAAGTCCGCGAACCGCGGTTTGCCCTTGATGGTGACGGACCGGATCCGGCTGAACCGGTTGGTGGCGCGGTGGGGAGAGACGGCGTAGCAGTTGCCGATGAAGAGTTCGGATCGGGTTTGTGCCTCGGCGCGCCACCATGACTTGCAGACCAATGAGGCGGCGTTCCGGTCACGGCGTGAGGTGAGGAAGTGGAGCACGTTTTCGAGGACATTCTCGAGGACCCTGTCAGGTTGTGCAGATTGGAGATCCGACCCGATGCAGGTTCGGGTGGTGGTGGTGGTGGTGGTGGAGGAGGATGAAGATCGGTGGTCGTCTTCCGCGGGGTTCTGTTTCATGATTCAAACTCTTATTCCCGATCTGGGTCTGCTTGCTCTCATAAAAAAGACGGAATCTTTGACGGTGGTTGGATTTGTGGAGTTGTGGGGTTTGCTTTGCCTTTCCTTTCTTTGATATTTTCTTTTAAGAGAGAGAGAGAGAGAGAGGATGAACGAGTGAAGGAAAGAAGATGATAGGTGGTGAGAGGTGATTAGTTTAATTGGTGAGTGAGTGAGTGAGTGAGTGAAGAGAGTGAGCAGGTTCTGTGCTGTGCTGTCTGTGTCTATTAGCTCACCATTGGGATTCTCCATCCATGTTCTCTCTCTTTCATCACAGCAAATATTGCTTTTTTTTTTCTATTCTTTTCCTTTACAAGTCTTTCTACCTTTTTCTCTTTTCTTATTTTATTTCAGAATTTTTTCAACTTTTTAGTTGAAATTTGAAAATAGATGGAAATGAATAAAATAAAAGAAAACGCTAATAATCGACCTAAAAATACTGGTTAAAATATCAAATATAAAATAAATAAATAAATAAATAAAAAGAAATAGTATTAATGGTTACTACTAAGTTAGTATTTGTTTTCTTCATTTCATTTTCATAGTCCAATACTTGACTATCAGTATCACATACAGTATATCCTTGTTGACGAGTTGACTCATACGCGGTCTCACAGTATCTAATCTAATAATAGCCATTACATTAGCCAATGCGTGTAGAAATTTAATCTAACCAGCTGGAATACTCAACTTGAACCGCTTTTTGTCTCTATTTTCTATTTTCATGCTGGAGCACAATAATTCGACTGTAATTTTAAATATTTTATTTTTTAACTAATTCTAGTATATAAAGACGAAATTAAGAGTGTGTCAGTGCATATACTATTTAACATGTGTTTGGTTTATTGTAAAATCATATTCTAAATATAAAGATGAAGTGTATGTTTGATGTGGCTTTTTTTTAACTTCTCTTTCTCTTCTCCTTATAAGGAGAAGCTTAGCCAAACAGGTTTTTGAAAAAGTTTTTATAAATAATAAACAGCTTAATTTTATCAAATAAAAATAGCTTACGTAAAAGTTGATTTGAGTGGCTTTAGCGGAGCTTTTCTTATGGTACCCTCTTCGAATCCTGCAATCAAGATTAATTATAGTTTGCTTTTTTTTATTAGACTTCTTAATACAAGCTATCAACGCCTCGTCTTCTTAATAGAAATATCTCATGGCATCTTGAGATAGGGGTGATCGTGGGTTGGGTCAACCCGACCAACCCAACGGGTTGAACCCGATCCGATGGGTCGGGGTTGGTCGGGTTCTCGGGTAGACCCGGCCCAAGAAAAATAAAACTGAGCACGGATGGTTTGGGTAACGAGTTTGGGTTTTGCCATCCCGACCCAACCCGAGTAACGGTTTTTTTTAGGTCGAAGGGCTTTTTTAATTCACCAAAAAAATAGATATATATACAAAAAAAAGTTATTTTTGGCCTTTTTTTTTACCCAAGAAGCTATTTTTTTGTCAAAGAATTTTTTTTTGGCCCAAGAAGCTTTTTTTTTTTGTCAAGTCAAAAAATTGTTTAAAAAAACTGTTTTTGGTGTTTTTTTTGGCCCAAAACAAAAGGCCCAACCCGACCAACCCACCCGACCCGACCTATGTATTCTCGGGTCGGGTTCTACCCATAATTTTTTCCCTACCCGAACCGATCCAACCTGTCTCTTTGTCTCGGGTCAGGTCAAAAAAATTTCAAACTCGACCCGACCCCGACCGAGGAACACCCCTATCTTGAGATATAAATTTGAGGCAAACCAGATTGCCTTGCAAAAGAACAATGAAAGAATAAGTGGTCAATATTTTCCTGCATCTCCCCCTTCATTAATTTATGGTATTATTTTTCATTAAAATTTCATTAATTTATGATGTTTAGGAATTATTATTACTTATATAATAAGAAACTCTAAAAAATGTTTTCTATTTTATTGATGGATTTTCTTAATAATTCATTAGTTAAAACATTTTAAATTTTATAATTAGATATTCTTTTATTTTAATTTAAATAAAATAAAATACTTTATATAAAAATATTTTACCAAATAAATTTTAACTTAAAAGTAACTTTTTAATTAAAAAAATAAAACCCCAAACAACTTTTACTTTATTTATAAAAGTTCTTATTTTTAACTTTGGCTTTAAAGAAGCTTATAAGTCAAACATAAACTGGGCCAAACAAAGCCGAAATTAAGAGTGTGTTTCAGTGCATAGACTATTTAATGTGCGTTTCGTTTACTGTAAAATCATGTTCTAAATATTGATTCAGGTCAATACTATTATCTGTAGCGTTGACCCGAATCTACGTTTAAAACATAGTTTTGCAGTGGACCAAAACACATTTAAAATGTGTGTTTGGTTTCTATCAAAACCACGTTTCAAATATGGATGTATATCGTTGGCCCAGAAACATGGATACGATGTAAAGCAAAATAACCATATTCAAGTTTAGTAATTATGTGTTGGGTTGAAAATGTGAGTTTATTATGTTCCAACTATAATAGTCTATGTACTGAATTTTATCATCGGGGGACCGAAATAAAAATACGCACTCTAATCTTTTTTATAGAATTCTTTTGATATTTTTTTTGTGCTTTTTCTAAGGTCCTTTATAAAATTCACCTCTTATAATTATTGAACCTTTTATAATTTTCGGGTTGGATAATATGGGACATTAAATAGAGTTTGACTTAAAATAGAGATAAATTTTGAAGTTGCGGGAATTTTTTTAAGACTAATACATTAAAACATCTTTCTTGAACTTTTTTAGGATTGAAGGGAGTATTAAAAATTATAATAAAAATATTAGATCATTTTAAATAAGAAAAATAAAATTATTTTAATAAAACTTTTTGTTCTTTCATAATAGTAAATTTTATTAATGTATCAACGCTAAACTTTTTAATAATTTCTCTTCGAATGGTTGATATTATTTTTCAATTTCTTAAATCAACATTCCAATTAAATATTGGTAGCACTTGAAAAGATAATATTATATTATAATAATTCAAATGAAATTAAGATAAGAATTTTTTTTATCACATAATGCTAAAAAATATTTTTTAAATTAAATTAAATAATTTGTTTAGAACCTTTTTTTCTCTTATCACATCATGCTTAAAAGAAAAATAAATCAAAATAAAGAAAATATTTTTTAATTTTATTTTCTAATACTAAAAGTCAAATTCAAATTAAATCAAAGAAAACTCTTTTTATTCTTTTCATATTTTTATTTTTTATGATGTTATTCTAAAAATCACATTTAAATTAAACAAACCTTATCATCTATAAATAAAGAAAAATAAATAACCTAGAGAATATATAAAAACTGACATAAGAAAAAGCCAAATATTAAATTTAATAAAAAATAAAAATATGTACGAAAAAGTCACAAAGAGGTAATACTGCATATTTTATAAAATATTCTGAGGTGCCAGATTAATAATTAAGAAAATATTTTATATAAAATCCATATAATTAATTAAAAAATGGAAAAACTTGAGGGGTCGTGGCCTTCTAGCCCCCCTGGCTATGCCCTTGTACATGTCACTTTGTGTTGTTGTTAAAACATATCTCAAGTTGTTTGGTTCAGGAAACATATTTTGTTTACATTTTTTGTTTTTTAGTTTTAGTTATAAAAATATCAAATTATTTTCATTTTATCTCCTATTTTTAAAATTTTGTATAGAAAACAATAAAAATAAAAAAAATATTTTGTTTATAAACCGTGGGGGGGAATTTGTGTGGAAGGGTGTGTGGCTTTTGTCTTAAAAGAAAAGTTGAAGGAGCTGAAACATAGATTGCGAAGATGGAATAGGGATACTTTTGGTGATTTGGAGGACAAAATTTCGGAGGCCCCGGGATAATATACTTAGACTGGACCTTAAAGATGAAGATTGTAACTTACTCATAGAAAAGGTTCGGCAAAGGAAGGATTGTAGAGCACAACTATGTTCTTATTTGTCTATGAAGAATAATTTACTGCAACAAAAGTCCCGTGTGCAATGGATACAACCAGATGATGCCAATACAAGATTTTTTCATGGTTGTATCAATAAGAAGAGGTTGAGGAATGATATTAGAAGTGTGAAGGTGGACAATGACAAATTTGCTGAGCCTTTAGAAGTTAAGAGAGCAGTCAGAGGGTACTTTGAGAAGCATTTTCGAGAGTCCTTTTGGGATAGCCTTCTCTTCAGGATTTTTCTTTTAAATCATTATCGGATGTTGATGCCTCATCTTTGGTTCAACCTTTTAGTGAGGAAGAAGTCAAGGCTGCAGTGTGGGCTTCTGAAGGTTCCAAAAGTCTAGGTCCATATGGTTTCAACTTCACTTTCATTAAGGATTTCTGGGACCTCTTGAAATCTGAATTTATGCCTTTCTTTAATGAATTTCATGTTCATGGGAAGTTGGTTAAGGGTTCCAATAGCTCCTTTATTGTACTTGTACCAAAGATTGACAATCCTCAAAGAATGGAGGAGTTCCGACCTATCTCTCTCATTGGTTGTGTGTATAAAGTATTGGCAAAGTTATTGG
This sequence comes from Sesbania bispinosa, assembly GCA_026901365.1. Classification (NCBI taxonomy): domain Eukaryota; kingdom Viridiplantae; phylum Streptophyta; class Magnoliopsida; order Fabales; family Fabaceae; genus Sesbania; species Sesbania bispinosa. The sequence goes on along the minus strand of QLOH01000086.1, from coordinate 2,044,082 downwards.
CAAATAGACTACGACAAGTGATTGGTAAGGTGATTTCTAACTGCCAATTTGGTTTTGTGAAAAATAGGTCCTTTTTTATAGTGTGTTGTGTAACGTCCTAATTCCGTGAATATAGAAATAATGTTCGTTGGAGACACTTTTCTAAGTTTCTGAAATTATTTCACGTCATTATCGATATCATCATACAAACCACATAATTGCCTAGGCAATCCAACATTTGCTTAAGCTTCCACAAAATTCATACACCATTACCATCAGGACAAATCCTCATTCTCAATTTATGAAACTAAATTACACTTTGGAATGTTATAGTTTATAACACTCCTACCGAAAATCCGGCAGAGTTTCCCCTATAAACTGGATATTTCCAAAAATTCCATCTCAACCTGAAACCCAGAAAATCCAGCCAATACAATATATAATAGTTCAATGTAGTTTCTCAAACATCATAATATCCCTCCCCCTAATAATCATGACTTATGCACATCCCTACAAGTCCAGAATTTCATTTACAATTACAGGGCCACAACCTCCCACTCAAATAAGTCCTCAACTCTTCCACCAAGCCTCTGGATAGCAACCTACACAACTGAATATAATTTCCATATCGTGGGATGAGACTACGTCCCAGTGAGTGTGATAACAGTGTGTGCAGTGGGGGAAGACAGGCAAAAGGGATGCAACACGCATACATATATAAATTCATAATTCCATCCAGAATAGGCAGACACGAGGGTAAGTAAACATAATCAGAAGTTCTAGTACACATACAATGTCTATGAAATGCTGCAAACATGGTTGTGATGTGTTTTTACCCGAAACCTGGGGTCTTTTCGCTAACCATGATTGTGATTGAGCACTCGACCATGTGACCAAGGACCGTCGTCCAGAGCCACCTATGATTAAGTTTTATTAAGCATGCATGGATCATGATTGTGATTATTTTTAAGGTGGGGATCCCCCATCTTTGTGAGAGCCGGAGGCTGATGAGGGCGGGGAGTGATCGTCGGTGCAAAGAGGCACGGACAAGGAGCGGCTCCTGGCAGGCTTCTAAGCACACATGGATGAACCGAACCCACACCCGAATGAGAGGGATCTAGAGGCTGTGCAGGTATGAGACTGTACAGTTGAGGATAGCTTAAAGGAAATTGTTATGGAGAACTATACCAACAAGGTGCATCTTCTTTTCGGAAGCCCATAACATAAGAACTCCATAGTTAAGTGTGCTTGGCTTGGAGCAATTCTGGGATGGGTGACCTTTTGGGAAGTTTCTCGGAAAGTGTGCAAGTGAGGACAACGCATACTGGAAAGACTCGTGTTGGTTTGTGGGGACCCTCATCACTCCTGCAAGCGGCTCGGGGGCGTTACAATCTTCCCCTTGGCCGAGAGGTCGATGAGATCACCTCGTCTTTCTTAAACATGGTTGCTCGAAGGCCTGTGATGGTTCGGAGACCTTATGATAGCCCGAAAGCTCTATGATAGCCCGGAGGCACTATGATGGTCCAAGGACCCTTGCTATATGTTCAATGATGGCCAAAGGCCCATGAATGCTCAAGAGTATAGTCAATATATTCACCAGTACAAAATCTCCAAATCTACTAACCTAGGGTTTGGAGTCCAAGCACATATAACCAATCCATTCAACAATCCACCCTAGGCATGTCTATAATCACTCACAATCAACAATAATAGAAAGGGGGAGTAAGAATAGGGGTCATACATAGATTATCAAACAACAATGAAAGTGAGTGAGAACCACACTCACCTCTAATGGAGGAAATAGAGAAGAATTGAGGGACGAGGATGAAGATCCAAGCTCCTTGAACGGTGTAGGTGGCTCCAATCTATGATTCCTCCTTCAATCTACCCCTTCTCTCTCTAGTTCCTCTCTCTAGAATGAGAGAAATGAGAAGAAATGAGGGCTGGAAGCCCTAGATCTCCATTTTTAAAAACTAGTCTCGCGTATTTTCGCTCAAGCGAAATAATTTTGCTTGAGCGAAATTAAAAAGGTGACATTCTGCCAGATTTTCACTTGAGCGAGAGGATTCTCGCTCAAACGAAATTGGCAGCATTTCGAATCATGTTTCTGCTGATATTTTCGCTCAAGCGAGCAAATTCTCACTTGAGCGAGAATGAGTCTGTTTGAATGTGCGAATGAGCTCGGAATACTATCGTATAGCATATCAAACTGAAGCCCTGGATATTAGCTTTCTAATACAAATGGAATCACCTCAATTGATCACCTACAACTCTAGATATTTGCGAATTAGTGCACCAAGGTCATTAGGCTTAAAACCCAAAATTAAGTAACAACCTTGGTTGAGGCCTAACGGGGCACACTTTACATGAATCATGTTATAACTCATTAATTCAGTCTAATAAGGCTAACATTAAGGGTTCTAAGTGTCCATGAGACTATGCTTCTCTATTCCCTTGTTCCTTTCCATCAAATCACCTTCTACCCCGGTTCCCTGAGTCCACGCCTCTCCTCTTCCTTCCTGTCAATTCGTTTAAGCTTAGTTCCTTTCGTCTTAATCTAATTCCCTCGTTCCAATATCTCTACTTCCTTCCTCACCTCTTTACCATACTAGCCTTTCTACCACCAGGTGTGACTCCTCTTATGCTAACTCTTCAGTCAGGTTTGGCTTAATACTTAGTTTTTCCCTTCTCGGTTCACTTAAAACTCATAACTCTTAACCGATTCCCTAACTCTCATATTATTTATCCTTCCAACCCCTAAGTTCTCAGCTCACTTCAATCTTCCCTTCTTGCAGTGGGATTCACAGCCTAAGGCTTCCACGGTATTTCTAGATTCTAATTTTCGGGATGTTACATGTTGATTGCTAATGAGGTCATTAAGGAAGTTAAACGGGAGAAGAAATAATGTTTATTTTTTAAGGTTGATTTTGAAAAGACGTATGACTCCGATAATTGAAATTTTCTTCAATTTGTGATGGAGAAAATAAGGTTTCCACTGCTTTGGCGGAACTGGGTAATAGAATGTCTAAACACTTATAGGATCTCAGTTCTTATTAATGGAAGTCCAACCAGTGAATTTGAGGTTGGTAGAGGGTTGAGGCAAGGTGATCCCTTAGCTCCGTTATTGTTTTTAATTGTTGCTGAGGGGTTGAACTCTTTGTTGAGTAAAGTAGTGCAGTTAAATGTTTTCACTGGTTATTCTGTTGGTTTGGAGAGGATCCATGTTTCACATCTCCAATATGTTGATGATACTATAATTATGGGAGGTGCTACTATTCCAAATGTCTGGGCAATAAAGGCAGTGTTACAGTTATTTGAATTAGTGGCTGGCCTCAAAGTCAATTTTCACAAAAGTAATCTCATGGGGATAAATGTTAATGTCAACTGGTTAAAGCTCATGGCCCGATTCTTGAATTGTAGAGTTGGCAATTTTCCGTGCTCTTATCTGGGATTACCTACATGGGCTAATTCAAGGAGACTGAAAACTTGGAATCCAGTTATTCGAAAGGTTCAGTAGAGATTGTCAAAGTGGAAGAGTGGGTCTTTATCTTTTGGAGTTTTGGTGGAAGACTTGTCCTCTTGAAATCTGTTCTTCATTCAATCACAGTCTATTTTCTTTCTTTTTCAAGGCTCCAAAAGGTATCATTTCTCAACTCGAATGTTTATTTATTAATTTTTCATGGGGTGGGAATGAGGACCAAAGGAAAATTCCTAGGGTTGCTTGGGATGTTATCTGCAGGGATAAGAGGCATAGTGGTTTGGGTTTAAGGGACTTGAGGGCTTTTAATTTAGCACTTCTTGGGAAATATAGATGACGTCTTTTAGTTGAAAGGGATGGTCTATGGCATAGAGTAATTACTTCCATTTATGGTGAGGCGTGTGTGAGTAGGGGTGGTGTGAGGGGTAGAGGGTCTAGATGGTGGTTAGATTTGTGGTCCATTGAGAACTGTGATAACATTATTTCAGATTGGTTTTCTAGTACTTGTGTTAGGTTTTGGGGGATGGGGAGAAAACTTCCTTTTGGAAATATTGTTGGTGTGGTACAACTCCTTTGCATGAATATTATAGTCGTTTATTCACAATTGCTCAATATAAGGAGGTTTCTGTTGTTGACATGGCTGTGATAAAAGAAGGTTATCTTGAATGGAAATGGAGGCGGCGAAGAAATTTATTCCAGTGGGAATTAAACCTGTTGTCTTCGTTGTTATTGGAACTAAGTGTGTTCAAAGTGCTTGACAGGTGTGGTGATTCTTGGCAGTGGTTGGCAGATGTTGGTCGCCTTTATTCGATTAAATCAACTTATCATGTTGTAGTTAATTATGCTATTTTTACAGACTTTTCATTACATAATTTCCTCTGGTGTAATTTTGCTCCCTCAAAGGTGTCTTGCTTTGCATGGGGGCTATCCTAGATAGAATTCCATCAAAGCAGAATTTGGCAAAGCGGAATATAATATTCATAATGATGTGTTATGTGTTTGGTGTGGTCAATGTTTGGAAACAACCACTCATCGTATTTGAGTGTATATATGCACATCAGACCTGGATGTCATGCTTGGACTGGTTTGGTTTTTCATTTGTCCAACACAATAATTGTTGTGATCATTTTGAGCAATTTTTTGGGCTTCCAATTTGTAGCTGAAAATCGCGTCAAAGTTGGGCTTTCATTTGGTTAACTACTTTATGAAGTTTATGGCTGGCTAGGAATAATGCAGTATTTGAAAATAATGTGGTTTCTCCTGAAGTTTTGCTGGAGCTGATTCAAATTCAGTCTTGGAAATGGCTTTCTACAAAGAATGAAAGTTTCTCCTACCCTTTTCATTTTTGGTTGACTGAACCTGCAATATGTTTGAATTTTGGCTAAGCTGTCATTTTTGCTTTTGCTAGGACTAATTCCTTGTATTATTATTACTCCCGGCTTTTTTTTTCCATTAGATTTTATGTAATGTATATGGGTTGAAGTACCCCTTGTACTCCCTTTAATTTAATTCTCTTTGCTTAGCAAAAAAAAAAACTTTGTATTAGTTTCTCTATTATTTTGTACAAAAGTTTGAAAAAAAAGGGATGATACTTTTGTAATTGAGATTAAAAAATAGAAAATAGTTTTTTAAAAATAAATGGCCTATGCTATTATTAGCATTTTCAATATTTCAGCTCTTATTTGAAATTACTTTTTTATACTTAATTGTTTTTCATGATCCCTCTATTATCTTTTTTTAGTTTTGTAATTAATGATATTTTTATATGTCAATTTATAATTAGTAGCTAGATCAAAAATTAGTTCTGTCAAACACTTTTAATTGAATCAATTTTCAACCAGATTTTTAACTTTAAAGTAGTTTATCCGATACTTTTGCTAAACACCTTTATTATTGTAATTTAATAATTCATACAATAAATGTATTGATATAATTTATTATGCTTCAACCCTTAATATTTAGAGAAATTTTGTAAAATTTTAGAAGCATTTATTATTTTTATCATATTTATCATTTATAACTATTAAATCTATCTAATTCTCTGGTTTTAATTAATGTTAATAACTAGTGTGTTAGCCGCGTGCAATGCACAATTTTTCTTTCTAATAAAAAGTTAATATTTAAAATTATTTACTATATCATATAATTATGTTAGAAATTTTAGTTCATAATAACTAAATTAATTATTATTTTTCATTAACTATTTATCAGTTATGTTAAATAAATTCAAAAAAATAATTAAAAAATAAGATTGTTCTATTTGTAAATCTCATTTTATTTAAATAATTTGTATAAATATTTATAGCATAAATATATGTAAAATAAATTAATAAGTTAAACCGAAAAAGATGTTATGTCTACCTAATAAAAAAATAAAATGTAAGAGAATCAAATCAATAATTCTATAAATCATAAAATTGAAGAACGTAAAGATCAAATAGCATGTGTTAACATGTGCAATCCATGAATTCATTCATTATGGGAAAAATAATGAATAAAACATATAAAAAATTTAATTTAAATTTGTTATTATATTAATTTAATTATGTATAAAGGTTAAATTATCATTCATAGTGATTGCACTCGTTCTTTTTTTTTATTTATTGTTTATTAGTTATATTAAATGGATTTGTAAAATCATTAGAAAATAATAAGATTGTCCTGTAATAAGAATGTCACTGCTCTCCAAGAAATTGTATAGGTTCCAAATCAAGAACAACAATTATAACTTGTAATATTAAAAATATATAACTCAGAGAACTCAGAAAAAGAAAGATAAATATCAAATATTTTAAAAAAAAAAAGAACAAACCCACTCTTATACCAAAAATATTACCAAACACTTGCAGAAAACGACCACTTTCTTAGAGGGGGAGAAGAAAAGGGTTTTTATTTGTGTATATCTCCACACTATTGTCATATTATGAAGTGAGAAATTAAACCAGCATGAATTTGGAGATAATGAGAAACTGAGAAATCAAATCAATCCTTTTATTAATTATATAGATCATATCAAAAATATTTTATTATTAACTATTAATTTAACCCCCATATATTTTATATATTATGTAGTATTACCTCTTTAGGTTTCTTTCACTCTTTATCTTTATCTTTTTTTAAACAAAATTAAGTTTTAACTTTTTCTTATTTCATTTTTTATATTATCTTTCTATTAATTATTTTTCTTTATTTATTGATGATAAGATGACATTCAAAATTAAATATTAGATTTGGTGAGAAAAATATAAGTCTATAAAGAAATTGTGAGAGATGAATTATAGATATTTAAAAAATTTTACAGATTCTACTTGATTCTTTGAAGTAGAAATGAGTCGAAAATGTGAAGTGGGAAACTAAGGGATTATGAGAATGTGAGAGAGGAAAGACAGAAAATTTCCCAAAGATTGCGGGAGATAAATTACAAATTTTTTAGAACTTTAATTTGATTCAGGGAAGTAGAAATCAATGAGAATGAGAAATTATTAGGGGATTTTTAAAAAAATAATAATATGTATTTCGCTTATTTAAGAGGAGCGATATTCACAGGAAACGATGTATATTACACACACTGTGAAGTTCTCTATGTTAGGAAACAAATGATAACGTGGATTAATAATAAGGAGAGTGAGTCGCTCTCTCTCCAAAGTGAGGTATCAAGACTCAAAAGTATAATATAGTGAGTTGATTAAATAGAGTTTGACTTTAAATAAGATTTTTTTTGAAATATTGTAATAACTTTGTCAAAATAAATATATTGAAACATCTTTCATTAATAAATATAATTGCGTCAAAATGGTTTTATAAATAATTGCCTATATATTTATCACCATTTTATAGATTAAAGGGATAATGAAATCAATCTTTTCTCATTGCTGTAATCACCTCAGATCAATAAATAGTATTGACCTCATTATGTTCTCTTTTTTGACTTATACTTCCTTTATTTACCGTTTCATACTTTACTTAATTTGCTCTCTTTAATATAATTAGACCTTTTACATTTATAAAAATTTAACATAATTAGAGCTTTAGGATCTTTGATGATAATTATTTTGCATGTTTGGGAAAAGTCATTAGTTCAGGAATTGAACATGTTACAATGTTTGAAGCTTTTCACCGTTTCACTTTCACACGTTACTTAATTTGCCCTCTTTAATATACTTAGACCTTGTACATTTATAGAAATTGAACTAATAAGATGGCTTTATAATCATTAACACTATCTTCGGTACTCTATATATACCTATATAAAGAGGAGGATTTACCGACGGAGATTGGTTCAAGTGGTACATGATTGTTTCCCCTTAAGCAAGATCTCGGGTTCGAGTCTTGTGGATAGAAAAAATCTCCATTGAGAGAGTTAGCCCCACCATGATGTGGATGTTCCCGGCTCGAACAGGATTGCCTCCTGTGGAGGAAACCTGTGGTTAAACCAAAAAGAGGAGGGTTTAACTTAACTAACTTAACCAAGTGTTACACTATTAAATAAGTTTTTTATAAATAATTATTTTTCAAAATTTACCGTTAGATTAAAAGTTAATATCATGTAGATCATATCTATACTTCACAAAAAAAAAGGATCATATCTATAAAATTTTACATTGATACAAAATTATTTAATACATCATCAAGATATATCAAAATAAACATCATATATACTTTTGAAATATATGAAAATATGTACGTTTTGATTATCAAATTATTATTATTAAAAATTTATGAAATTTGACACAAATAATCTAAATGATGAGTAATTATAATTCAATAGTTGGATCAATAGAATTCACATGCAATTTAAAATTATCAGTAGTGTAATAGTTCATGTAACTCACACCGGTGTAAGTTAAACCCTCCTCATATAAAAACATAGGACTAAAATTATCAAAACCAAAGAAATGTATGAGAATCTGTTAGTAGTAATTAAAAGTGACATAAATTAAATTTTTTCCATAAATACTCTTAGTATTAATTGATTAAATGAGTCTGTAGCTCGTTAACCATTCACAATAAATTAAGAATATATAAGGTATTTAGCAATTAATGCAACTAGAAATGACAGTACTATGTTTCTTATAAGGCAATTCAGACCAAATAACATATATTAAAAAAATTAATTAATGTATAGATTTTCAAAAAATTACTCTAGAACATTTTCAAGTTTACCCCTAATTAAAATTCAACTCGATGGTAATTGTTTCAATTTAAAACTTTTAATGATCAACAAGGGTAAATATGAGAAGATATATTAAATGCTTCTAAATTTGTGTTTTTTTATAAATGGGACCATAAAAAATTTCGAACGTTATCTTATAAGACAAAGCTCAATCTCGACGACACCATACAAAAGCACAAAGCTAGGTTGGTGGCTAAGGGTTATTCACAACAACCGGGAGTCAACTACAACGAGACATTTGCCCCAGCAGCTCGCTTAGATACAATCAAAGCTCTAATAGCTCTTGTGGCACAAAAAGGCAAGCTATAACATCTACATCTAGATGTCAAGTCCGTTTTTCTCAATAGAATATTACAAGAAGAGATATATGTAGAGCAACCACAGAGTTTTGTAAGCAAGGGTAATGAAGATAGAGTACTGATCATTGGGTATTGATAGTATTAGAATAAGTAATTGTCAATTATCTTGACATAATTTATAAGGGAAATAGGGGAAAATCTAGTAAGCATTTAAGTGAAACCAAATGCCCTTGGCACTTCCATAACTGAATACTTATTGTTCTTGCTTGTTTCATTGTTCAACTTTTTTCTCTCTCGTTCTCCATTTAATCTCAACAAACAAATTAAACCATAATCTTTACCTCTTATCTCATTATTAAATATTTAATTTAATTTAATATTATTAATTAATCTTTATGGGACGATACTTGGGGTTTTAAATACTCTATTTTACTCTAATCGACGGGTACACTTGTCCGTAGATAAAACTCACAACAAGTACTAAGGCTCATAAAAACTTTATATGGTTTGAAGCAAGCTCCTCGGGCATGGTACATCATAATAGATCAGCACTTCACAATTAAGGATTCAAGAGGAGCAAAAGTGAGCCAACACTATACATCAAGACCCAAGGTCAGTATAACACTCTCATCATCTCCTTGTATGAGGATGATCTTATCTACACAGGGAACACTATGAAGTTGATGGCAGAATTCAAAGAAGAGATGATGAAGACATTTGAAATGACCGACCTTGGATTAATGAAACACTTTCTTGGTATTGAGGTAAGTCAAAAGAAATAAGGGATATTCACCTATCAAAAGAAACATACTAAAGCCCTCTTGGAGAAGTTCAAGATGAAAGGTTGCAAGTATGTCACTACTCTGCTCGTAACAAATGAGAAGCTACAAAAAGATGATGGAGCACTAGAAGTTGATGCATCTTGCTACAAGAGTATGATTAGGAGTGTACAATATTTACAGTCACACGTCCAGACATCATATATGTTGTAAGTCCTCTATCAAGGTTCATGCAAAGCCCAAGCAAGATTCACTTTGGAGTAGCTAAAAGAATTCTCAAATACTTACAATGCACAAAGGAGATTGGTATACGATACAAAACCATGACCAACTCTAGTTTGCTTGGGTACACCGACAATGATTCAGCAGGTTCAGTGGATGACATGAAGCAAGCAACAATTGCACAATCAACAGCAGAAGAAGAGTACATGACAGCAACTAAAACTACAAGTCAAGCAATTTGTCTTCATAGAATACTCGGTGCATGAAATAGGTGAACAACAAGATGGGCCTACTACAATCTACTACGACAACAAATCAACAATAGCAATGATAAAAGATCTAATGCATCATAACAGGACAAAACACATAACAATTGAATACCATTTCATTGGAGAAGAAACTACTAAAGAAATCAAGCTCGAATATTGCAAGACCGAAGATCAAGTTGCTGACATATTCACGAAGACACTACCGAGAGCAAGATTCGAACAACTACGCACTATGCTTAGAGTTATAGAAATTTGCATCAAGGAGAAGTGTTGAATCGTGATACAATTTTCTAAAAACATGTAGATGTGGTAATACAAACGTGAAAAAAAAAACTAGAACCATGTTTTAAGATATTACCTCATGCTTTTATATTATAATTGTCTAAAATCTCCTAATATTTTTTAAAGAAGCAATCGACTTAGGAAGGCGGTGATTGATGCCTATAAATATAGAGGCAAGTTGTCCATTGTAGTCAAGTAAGAAAAATAGCTAACTACTATCCACGATCAAGAAAGCCTTTCTATTGTTCTTTTACAATAAAGATTAGCCTTTACCATCAACTATATTCTCTCGTAATTATTTCCTATCTAAAACTAACAATAACATTAGAATTCTCAAAATGGCCTTGAAGGTTTTAATGGTTTTCACAGTCTCCACTATGGAATAAAGTCGTGACGCGTTTGTCCGATTCAACACAGATATAAGAGACTAGATAGCGTCTTTGAAGTGAAACGCTGCTCTACGTAGCAAATTACTCCAAAGGTGATCGTACTCAAAAAGTTCTCGCTGTTATTATTGTAGATGCATATACTTGTAGATATATTATATGTAGGTTTTGATGATACTAATAGAAAGAAAATAAGTTCACAAGATTGATAAAAAGAATTTGGCAAAAGAAAGAGAAAGAGCAAGGAGCAAGGTCAATACAAGATCAAGACTATAAGTGATGTTAGATAAGTATTAGTCTAGTTAGATAAAGTGTTAAAAGAATTCTAGACTTTGCAAGTAATTTGGCCTTTAAAATAAAGTTCATGCAAAAATGTTTTATGAACCAAAATTAAGTTCAAAATAAATATTTTGAACTGGTAATTGATTACCAGTTGGATTGTAATCGATTACCAGCAAGCATTCAATTTCTGGAACGAAATTTTGGTTCTGGTAATCGATTACCAGATGTTGTAATCGATTACCACTGTGCAGAAAATTCAAATTTTAAATTTCAGACACAACGTTTCATAAACCATTTGAATTTTAAATGGTGTAATCGATTACCACATTCTTGTAATCGATTACCACATTCTTGTAATCGATTACCAGCGAGATTTTTTCAAAATTATGAAGAGACACAATTCCTTATCAAAAGATACAAAGATTCAATTGTTCCATTATAAATATGTCTTCATTTCAAAAAAAAATAAGGAGATTACAATGTGAAATAACAAAAAGTGAGAAATCTCTTCAAGAATCAATTTGGCCAAAACACTTAGGTTCTTCAAGTTGTAATATCCACTTTAAAAGAGAGTTCACTTGTACAAAATTCATTTTGTTACTGTGTGATTGAAGAGAGGGTGCCTCTCGTGTATTGTGGGTGAATCTCAACACAAGGGAAGAGTTCCAAGGTGTTGGAGGATTCATCATTTGTAAAGAGTTTTACAAATAGTGGAAATCTCAAGTGGGTACTTGAGGACTAGACGTAGGCAAGGGGTTGGCCGAACCGGTATCAATTGATTTTGCATTTCTTCTTCCCTTAACTCTTATTTATTTATTGCAATTACGAATTCATTATATTTTAAGAAATTAAGAGTGTGCATTCATATTTCATCTTAGAAAAAGCATTTTAAGTATAGTAAGGGTAAAATAAGTTAGTAAACGAAAAGAGATAATTTTAAATAACTTAATTCACCCCCTCTTAAGTTAGTTGAAGCCACTTATCTAACAATTATGCCTGTTTTGCATTCATTTATGCACAATGGATTTCCAATAATAACATCCGAAGAAATTTTAGTCTGGATGCAGCTACTGTACAAATGTTCCACCTCCGCATAACAACTACGAGGAGGACACAACAACTATAAAACGTTTAAAACAACTCATATTACTTTCGTTGGTGTTATTTAGAGTAGGTAGACAATAAATGATCTACATCGTCTATTAAAATAAAAATAAATATAATGGTGTAAGAAGTTTGATTCACTAATAATTCATAATTTAGTGACTCACAATAGTCAACACCTAAATTCATTCCATACTATTTTAACCCACTAGAAGACTACCCGATATTGGTTTTGTGGGTATGAGAAAATGTGTCAGTAGAAAGGCAAAGGCTTATAGCGTTTTATTGTAGTATGGATTCAATTATTCAACTTAACAATTTTTTTCCATTTACAACTAACATAACAATTTGATACTAGAAAGGTTCAAATACAACTTAGTTATAATTTTAGCGTGGGAAAAACTGAGTTTAAACACCAAAAATCAAACTATAAACCAAATTAACAAGCTATTGATCTTGCATGGGGCACTTTTTGGAAAAAAAAAAAAAAAATCTGCCTCTGACTTGTCCCGTTGCCATGTCTGGTTGTGGCTGCCGCCAAAGCGAAATGCAACAAGGGCAACGTGGTGCAGGAGCTTCTGCAAGGAAGATGAGGTGCAGGAGCTTCACAGTGGCTGTTTCACAGACAAAATTGTATATAATTTGTTTAAGGTTTAGCCATGCGGGAGCTTCTGCAAGGAAGATGTCGAGTTTTTTATTTTATTTTAATTTCTTAAGTGTTCCGAAAACTAATTTTTTGGTACACAATTCACTTTGTGTACCGAAAATCTATTTTTTGATATACAATTCTAGAACTTAATTTTTTATAAATAAAAAATTTTAAAAAATAAAAAAAAATGAAAGGATGGGAAGGAGGACTGAGACAAGAGGAGGAAAAATGAGATAGGAGAAATTAGGAAAAATGAAAATAGGTGGTGTAAAAAGTAAAAAATGTGGTTTGAATAGCAACACAGAAAAATGGCACCACTAAAATGTCACAACTAAACAGGTTATGTCGAAGTTCGAATTCTTGTAATATTGGACCTTTTTCTTTTTGTTACAAGTCTATAGAAATCAATTATAAGTGATTAAAAAGATTAAGATTTCCAAAATTGTGAAATCAATTATAGATAATAATTAAAAAAATTAAGTATGAGAGAAATATTAAATGATAATCTAAAGAGTTAAACATAATAAAAAATATTAAAATTCTCTCTCAACATATTTCATTTGAAATTCTATCTATTTATTATAAAATTCACTCCTATTTCTTATTTGAAACTCTCTTTCTTTTACTATCTTAATATATAAAATGTAATTTGGAATTACTCTATCAAGCTAAGGGAATTGCTTTTTACTCGTACTTTTTTTTTTCTCTCAACACTCATTCTATAAATTGCTTCACTTCAGATTTAATTTTAATCAAAACTAATTTTATAAAATTAAATTTACATAAAAATATTCAAGCATGCACTAAAAGCAAATGGATAAGGATATGACGAAATAAGCTAAAACTACGTCTATGGCAATTGCAATCCTGAGGACTATTCCCATCATGAGCAATATGGATAAGCCTAATAATGAGAACCGAAAGTTCCTTTATGAACTCTGTTCACCGCACAAGCTTCTTATCCTTAGCAAAACAATCTGATTCATTGGAGAAGATGAGGATCAAGGGGTTAATTGCCAAGGGGAAGAGCATTGGCAATGGTCCACTTGCTGCAACAGAAATTGGATAGACAAGAAAGAAAGCCAAAGCTTTGCTCCCCATTACTTGTTCATATGCACTGTCAGCTCCCACTTTGATGTTAAGTTCTTTACCATTCTGCGTCATGCCAAATAGAATAAAATGGAAGCAGCCCCCACGCTCCTCACAATCAATCACAACCCTCAAAAACCCAGCATGTAAAATAATAAAACGGAACCCACTAGAAGAAAGGCAACTACTTGAATAAAATTTCAAACACATAATTAAATGGGCCATCACAGTCAATTGATCATTCTACATCCAGAAAACCAAGTACATATGGTCCATGCAAATTCTGGAATTTATTAACCATGCTATCACAAATGCTAACAAAAATAAATTCAAAAGTCAGGTGCTAGAGTAACACATCTTAGAAAAGAAACCAAGTTGAGATAGGGAGAAAGAGATAAAAACTTGTATCTGTCTCTGGTCATTGGATTCTGGCCACCTATAGCTTAAACTAACTATCATCTGAATCAAGATACACAGACTATAGCCCTTACAAAGTGAATGCAAAGCCTTTCTACTGATAAGGTTGATAAGTTAGAGAATGTCACCTCTCTAAACCACCTGTTTTGATCCTTCTGAATCTGATTCTCAATAGACCATCTATTTGACCAAGGAGATAAATAAAGCTTAATAAACAATCCTCAGAGCAGCTTCAGTAATCTCTACATTCCCCCACTCTGGTAGTCTTCTTTATGATAAAATGAATGAAAAGGAAAAGGACATTAATTTTTAAGTGTAATGATACAACAACATTGGAATTTGGATGGTCCAATACCTGGGCAGGATTTCAACTTTTGCATCATTCCCCCATTTTTCCATTCCATGAACAAGAATGAAGAAAGAGGAATGTTTTCCCCTCTTTTGACCTGCCATCACAGCAGCTCTATTCAAGAACAGCAGTTGTTAGCTAAACTTTGTTTGGCATTGATAGCAGAAATCTTCTGGCAGGTTTATTTAAAAATCCCCGCTTTATAATTTCACTGTGCAGCCATCTTGTGAAAAAAAGCTAACAACTAGATTGAATTTGAAAAAACTAATGAAGGATGGTAACAACTTTTGGAGCATCATCCCTTGGTCCGTCAAGAGAGCGATACATGTACAGTATCTCCATATCATCAACTTTGCCCTCTTCACTGTTGATGACTTCCAACACCATATGAGGCAAAGTTCGTGCAACTTCTTGGCAAGCTTGGAGTGTCAATTTACATGACGACATCCAAATAAATCTCATGTTGTAAAAATGATGCAAACCAGAACGCAAAGCTGCATCCCCAAATGGACTATCCCTGATTTCAAGCTTTTGCAGATTAGGGCATCCTTCTAGCACATACTTGAGCCCCATGTCTGTGTCTCCAGCAAAGGCAACTGACAGTGTCCTAACCAACTTCCCATACATCCCAATATAACGAAAAGCTTGATCAGTCAGTAAACCAGACACAGCAAGTCGAGTGAGCTTCTTGCAGTTCTTAACAATAGCACCAAAACCTTCATCCATGGGTTTTTGAGTCTCAGGATCCGGTCGATATCGCCCAATTATACATAGGCGAAACACCACAAGATCCGGGCAGTTCTTTGACATAGCTATCACAGCTGCATTTGTCATCCTTTGGCAGAAAAACAAAATTGATTGCAATTTCCTACAACCTTGAGAAATCGCTACAAATCCTACCTCAGAAACTGGACCATTTGTCTCCTCCCTTGTATTAACAGGGAAAACCCGAAGCTCACGCAAATCTTTGCAAGTTGCAGCCACTGCTTCAAGGCCTTCATCACCAATTGAATCAAGCCCCTGCATAACAATAGCAAAACCAAGCTTTAGCTTTATTTTCCAATTAATTGAACAAAGCACTGAGAGACACACAGACATCACAAGACCTACCCAAAATGTCTGGAGTTTATGACAATGGCATATGACCGATTTGAGTTGAGTAGCATTAATATCAGCATAGCTGAAATTCAAAGATGTGAGATTAGCACAGACTGGATGGATAGCAGGTAGGTAATCTGCCCAAATCTCCCTGAATCCAGATAAACAAACCAAAGATTTGCAAGCCCCAAATGCAGATGCATAATCTGGTTCTTGATCCCCAACAGCCACACTCTCTGATAGACCAAAGGAACCCGTTCCAAGATGCGTGAGATGTGGTGCTCGATGCATTAAACGGTATAACTGAGACATTGGAACATATCGATTCAACCTAAGCCTCTTCAAACAAGGAGACCTAGCCACCAACCTCTCCAAGGCCTCAAAATTAATAGCGCACTCAACACAATCAAAAACAAGAGATTCCAAATGAGTTTGACTCTCAGGAAAACATGATATCCAATCCACTTCATCATCATCAGCAACCTCAACAACAGATTCCACAAGATCAAGCACTCTAAGCAACCTGGCAATAAAACACACACCCAAACAAAAAGGCAAACAACTTAACCCACCCCATCAATGAAATATCAACATATTACAGAACAATGCCATAAAATGTAAAACTTTCCATGAAAAGGGGACTAACCTGCACTTGCTAGCAACGGCAGCAAGACCAGAGGTGCCAAAGCTTTCACAGCAAACAAGGACGAGTTCCTTGAAATTGGGGAAGGAATCAGCGAGAAGCGAGAGATCATGATCAGTGATGGACATGCGTTTAAGGTGAACCTTCTCGAGCCAAGGGTAGGCCTTGGCGAAGGCGTTAGCCCAAGGGGTGAAGTGGGCCCCCCAGTTTAGGGGCATCAGATCGAAGTCCGCGAACCGCGGCTTGCCCTTGATGGCGACGGACCGGAGGCGGCTGAACCGGGCGGTGGCGCGGTGAGGGGAGACAGCGTAGCAGTTGCCGATGAAGAGGTCGGATCGGGTTTGGGCCTCGGCGCGCCACCATGACTTGCAGACCAATGAGGCGGCGTTCCGGTCGCGGCGTGAGGTGAGGAAGTGGAGAACGTTTTCGAGGACATTCTCTAGGACACGGTCAGGTTGTGCAGATTGGAGCTCCGAGCCGATGCAGTTTCGGGTTTTTGTGGAGGAGGAAGATCGGTGGTCGTCTTCGGCGTGGTTGAGTCCCATGATTCACACTCTTTTTCCCGATCTGGGTGTGGCTGCTCTCATCAAAAAGATGGAATCTTTGACGGTGGTTTGATTAGTGGAGTTGTGGGGTTCGCTTTGCTTTCCTTGATATTTTCTTTTAAGAGAGAGAGAGGGAGAAGGAAGTAAGAGCGAGAGATGATTAGTTTAATTGGTGAGCAGCGTGGCAGTGAGTGAGTGAGTGAGAGAGAGAGGGGAGTGAGCAGGTTCTCAGTTCTGTGCTGTCTGTGTCTATTAGCTCACCGTTAGGATTCTCCGTTCATGATCTCTCTCTTTCATCAAAGCAAATATCACTTATTTTGCGCTTTCTGTTAATGAAATATTCAAGTTTTGGTTTTTATTATTATTAAATTTTTTATTTTATTTTATTTTATCAAATATTTAAATTATTTTTTTATTATTAATTCTACTATTAACCGTGGATGTGACAAAAGTAGCTGTCAATTCGGGCTATTCGGCTCAATACGAGTAGCAGTGTTTATCAGGCTGGGTTAAAAAACTAAAAAGTTATTCGGACTTTTAAAATAGGTGTCTGAGTCCTACTTTTACCCTTTTTTTTAGGTTTTGCGGGCTACCCGATCCTTTGCGGGTTTTTGCATGTAGTGGGTTTTTATCGGGCTGGGCTAAAAAGTCCGAAAGTTATTCGGGCTTCTAAAATAGGTGTCTTTTTTTTGGTAAAATTCTAAAATAGGTGTTTGAGCCCTATATTTTTTCAAGTTTTTCGAGCCGACCCGTTCGGACTAGCCCATTTTGTCGGCTCTGGTGGCAAACGCTCATCATTGTCCACACACCTACATACAACATGTTAACATATTATATAATAGTATTAGTCTCCTTAAACACATTCAAAGAGTCACATTTTAAGGATGAAATAAAAGTAAAACTAAGGATGGAATAAAAATAAAAAAAATACAGTGACTAAAATTAAAATTTGGTTATTTTACATGGACCAAAAAAATTATTTTACCTTATTAATAATTATTCACTCTGCTCCTATTTATAAGATCCTCTTTGATCTAAACATGTTTTAATGCATTGATTTTAAAAAATCTCTCGAACTTTCAAATTTACCTTTATTTAATATCAAACTCTTCAATTTTCCGCATTAACCAAATCTTAAAAATTACGAAGTTCATTAATTATGAATGATAAAGATGGGAAAAAAACTAATAAATGCTTCTAAAACTTTGTAAAGCGTCTTATAAAAATGACCAAAATAAAATTCAGAATAAGGTCTTATAAAAATGACAGGGGGAAGTACAAGCCTTTCTACCTTTTAATTCTAAAGGGCTGATCAAGTGAAACAATGCCTTGAATATGACAAATCGACGTTCGGTTCCCCATTCATATATTTGGAGTAAGATACCCTATAAGTGCTCTCTGGGTTTGAGACTTCTCGTACTTTAGATTGAGACATCATATTCTCACCCTAATTTTTTTTCCTTTTGTTATAAAAAAGTTCATTCTACCTTTTTCTCTTCTCTTATTTTATTTTAGAATTCTCTCAACTTCTCAGTAGAAATTTTAAAATAAATGGAAATGAATAAAATGAATAGAAAGGAATAATATTAATGGTTACCATGTTTTTGTTTTCTTTCCTAGACCTTCATTTCATAAGCCAATATTGTACTATACTACTGTTATGGTCTAAACCTAAGGCCCATTGGCCATGATGACCCAAAACTGATGTAAGTATATTACCAAATGTCCATAATTATGTGTATACTTGCTCAGTTACTCTATTACTGTATACGCCCACTTACCACATTTATGCAGGCCCGAAACCCCTATAAATAAGGGGTATTAACAATTCATAAGGTACGCAATCTTAACTCAGTCACCCACTTTGACTGTGATACATATCTGACTTGGGCGTCGGAGTGCCTTTGCAGGTACACCCCCCATCTGTGGGCAACCCGGATTCACTCTCCTACAACCCAGACCCAGATCCGAGTTCGACTTCACAGACCCAGGTTCGAATTCCATACCAGAACAACTACCATATACAATATATCCTTGACGAGCTGACTCATATACGATCTTACAATCTATATTGATATATTTGGTTGGGTAAGAAAATGGAAAGAGGGTAAATAAAAGAAAAGAAAAGAAAAGAAAAGAAAAATAAGGAAGAAAGGTGGAATATTTTTTTAGATTGTTTAGAATGAAAAAAATGAAGGAATGTTGTGAGGAAGGAAATTGAAAAGAAAGAAAATTATTTTGAATTCATTGAAATTTTTTCATCCTCCCTCCTTTTCTTCCAAATTGAATGAGGGAGAATATTTTGAAATTTATGTTTTTCATCCTCCTTATGTTCCATCTTCTAAAACAAATAAAGGGCAATCGTAAAATTTTAATTTATCCAACTGGAATACTAAATTGGAACAACTTTTTGTTTCGATTTCAATTTTCATGTTGAAGGCTTGGAGCACAATTCGATTGTAATTTTAAAAAAAAAACCTAAATGTTAGGAGTGGGGAAAAATGGTTCGATCGAAATCGATATAACTATAGTCCATATAAGCAAAACATGCAGGTAAGTTCAAGTATATTGGTCTATGGTGTTAGAACCACAGGAAACACTAGAAGAGGGGGTTGAATAGTGTTTTAAGCTTTTTGATTGATTTTGGAAATCTTTAATTTAATTCATGAAGATGAACAATGTTCAAAACAAGTCTTAAAATCAGAGATAATTAAAACGTGCGGAAGATAAGAAAAATAGAGTTTCTTCTAAAGCTTAAGATTGTTTTAAACAGAGGCTTCTCAAAGTATCTTCTGAAGATTATTACAAAGAGTATTTTCAGAACGGTTTCTGAAATACTTCAGATGACTAGAGGTTGTCTAAAGTCTGTTTCTGATTTCTGAACTGAGCTCTTTCCAGACTCACTTCAGATAATTATTTCAGAAGTTCTTCAAGGTACATTCTTTGTAATGCTTCAAATGATATGAGATACATTTCATGTTTTGTTCATATGAAAGATCATTTTATTGAAATAGTTGTGTTAAGTTTATTATGAAAAATACTTTTCAATCCCCAACATAAATATGAAAACTGTAAATAAAGAGATTAAGGGAAAGATAACTTAGGCACAAAATTTATCTCGATTCACCCACAAACCCGTGAGGTACATCCAGTCCCAGAGGCAAACCACCACTGGATTTTCCACTATCTGAATCCACAGATACAAGTATTATTCACAGCCTCTTCAGGCCAACACAAGTATTACTTTGTTTTCAACTGCCTCTCCTGGCAACTCATTGCAGTATTGTTTTACAGACAAGCCTCTCCAGGCTCAACAAGTATTCTTTGTTTTCAACTGCCTCTCCAGGCAACTCTTGTAGTATTCTTTTACAGACAAGCCTCTCCAGGATCAACACCGAGTATTCTTTTACAGACAAGCCTCTCCAGGCTCAACACCGAGTATTCTTTCTTCCACCAATCCTCTCCAGGCTCTCAGACACTTATCCAAGTGTAGAGTATTCTTTCTTCCACCAAGCCTCTCCAGGATCTCAGACACTTATCCAAGTGTAGAGTATTCTTTCTTCCACCAAGCCTCTCCAGGCTCTCAGACACTTAACCAAGTGTAGAGTATTCTTTCTTCCACCAAGCCTCTCCAGGCTCTCAGACACTTAAAGTGTTTACAAATTAAACTAAGTTTAAGTTTCCACGAAACATAAACTTAATCTTTTCCTGTACTAGAGGTTAACTGAGTACTACTCAGGATACAATGAATGAATTCTAAGTACAAGGGTAAGACAGTGATACAAGTATATAAGTTTAAGTACAATCCCTGTCTCTGATATGAGGAATAACATCCTCTAAGAATTGGCTAGGTAGATACTAACTTTAAGCTCCAGCCTTGTTCTCCAACCATTGGTTTCCATGGGCTACATTCTCACCCGTGTCATTGGAATAACCAAGGTACATCTATGGCTTCAAACCATCATTGGTTCATTTGTCATTTTGAGCCATCTTCTTCAACTGACCAACTTGGTTGATTCAAGTAAGCATGGTCAACAACCAATAAGGTTGATTCAAGTAAATGTGATCAACAACCAATAAGGTTGCTTCAAGTACTTCTTGATCAACAACCAATACGATTTTTCTGATACATCTTGATCAACAGATTGAACCAAGTGAATGTGTTCAACATCTTCAAATTCTTCCCTGAGGCTATTTATATGTTCTTGATGAAATATAGCCGTTTGAAGATGATTCATAATACCGTTGAGATAATTGATGATGTGGCTCATATAGCCGTTGTGTAGTAATGTCTCAAACGGTTGCTTCTCCTTAAGCAAATAAGTGTTCAGACGATCCTGTTCTGACACTTCTATAGATGAGCTCTTTTGAGAGAATTTCTTGATATTATTTTGCATGTTCTCTCTCTTGATTTCCTTTTGCTTTTCTTCAGTTGTCTTCTGATTTCTTCTGCGTTCCTCAGCTAACTTCTGATTTCTTCTGCTTTTCTTAGGAGTGTATATGAGGAGGTATCCGTTGGATTTGTTCTTTTGCTCATTTTGTATATACTCCTTTTCTGTTTGCTCCTGACACCATTTCTTCTTTCTTCTTTGAGTGAGGTGTCTTGTCGAATAGCTGTTGTTGCATTTTTTTTCTTTGAATAAAGACATATGATATTATAGTCGTTGAATCATATAGTCTTAGCTTCTGTATTGATTTCTTCAATGTTGAAATCTGTTCCATGCACTTAGAGAGTTTATATGTTCAGACAATTGATTTCTTCACATATACTCAAATGCTTGTATTTATCACATCGTGATTTACTTCAACTTGTGCTCATCATATTAATTCAGGCTTTTCTCAATTCTTCAGCTTGAATATTATATCATATTAATTACAGCTTTTCTTCTACTTTAGCTGATTGTTATTCTGTTCTTCTTTGCAACTTCTTCTTCTTCTGAGATGTAGATGAATAAAGATGTTGAATCAATTGTATTTTATTCAAACATCTTTCTGGTTGCTTTTTCTCAGTCTTCTGATCAGCTCTGTATGGCAGCAGTCGCAGGTGCAGTAGGTCTGTGCACGCAGATCCCTTTTGTTGCAGGTGCAGCAAGCGTTGCAGAAAGTCTTTGCAGAGTTTCCTTATTTGTGAAAGACTTAGGTCGAGATGAAAAAGCATGTCTTGCTTTTATACTGAAATGCCTTTTGTTGCAGGTGCACCAGTCATTGGAGAAAGTTATTGCGGAGTTTCCTTATTTGTGCAAGACTTTGATCGAGGCATAAAAGCATGTTTAGCTTTTATACTGAAATAAGTGCACTCCATTTTGGTAGAGTGTGTTTTACACTTTAGCAACGTCTTCAAGAGATCAATTCTTGATTCTGTTTGTAGACTTCTTCAGATAGTCTTCACGTCTTCAGATAGTCTTCTTCTCTTCAGATGGTCTTCTTGTCTTCAGACGGTCTTCAAGTCTTCAGACGACTTCAACACTTCAGACAGGTTGCGCACTTCAAACGGCTTCAATATTTCCGACGACTTCAGCACTTCAGACAGGTTGCGCACTTCAGACGGCTTCAATATTTCAGACGAGTTGCGTACTTCAGATAACTTCAACACTTCAGACGAGTTGCTTACTTCAGACAGCTTCTACGCTTCAGACAGGTTGCGTACTTCAGACAGCTTCAGCACTTCAGACGAGTTGCGTTCTTCAGACAGCTTCTACGCTTCAGACAACCTTTATATTAAATCCTACATTTGTTCTTCTGATCCTGATTTTGTTCATTAAGTCTTCTTATGAATATTCCAACCTGAAACACAATCAACAAACCAATACATTTCTCAGTAGAATATGTTTATATAATCTTATTTGTTCTTATTATGTTCTTATATGATCTTATTTGTTAATATTATGTTCTTATATAATCTTATTTGTTAATCATTAAAACTAAAAGATATTAAGTCTTTGAGTCAGGTTTGAATGCTCAAACTGATTAATAGACTTCACATATGGGTCCTTAATTCATATTTAAATGGATTCATTTGGTCAGGATTTTGTGGGTAAATGTGATCGGTTTGTTCTTAAACCCGACTAACACATGGCATGAAAAGAGTAGGTTGTGAGAAAGCACATGGATTGTGCTTCTTCTACACAACTGAGATGTATTTGAATATGATCTAATAGCAGATATTTGCAAGGTTATTCTCTCTTTCTTTTAAATCTCCTCACACTTTCACTCGTATGGGTCGCATCGGTATATTCACTAGAAGATAAAATTTTCTCTCACACTCTTATCACTCACAATTTTAAGTAGGAGATCTCCCATCTCTCTCATTCAACAGTTCGAGATCCAGAGTGGTTCAAGACCCGCTCCTTCGCTCTCTCATTCATGTGAAACACGTTGATGATGGGGGAACAATGGTATTGTTTGGTGGAAGCTCGGTGATGGGGATCAAACACAACGTTCTTCCGGTAGAGGTAGACTCCAGGATAGAGGTTGGGTAGTGAACTGTATGCAATGGTGTCTCGTGGCAGAAGCGAGGAGGGCAGTGCGGTCCTAGGGCACCGTTTCACTGTGTCTTCTAGTGACGACCAACGCAAGCAATCTTGGAGTTCCACACATCTTTGATTATTTGTTGCTTCCCTAGTTAAGGTGTTTACACGTCTTTATTGTTGTTTCAAGGATGATAAACATCTTTTTGGGGAAGCTCCAAAAGCATAAAGTAATTTCCAAAAAATAATTAAATATTTTATGTTTTAATGGAAGGATTTTAATTGGGCTTCTTAGAATCTTACTCATGGATAACTTTATTATGTTAATTATTTTAAGTTTTAATTGTATTTCTATTCATGCTTTTTTAGTTTCTACACAGAGGATTGAGAAACACTTACTACTAGCTTATAGTGGCTGGCGACTAGGGTTTCTTTTTTGCCTAACAATGGCTAATTGGATGGTGGCCAGGGTTTCTAGATTGTTTTGATGCATATATTTTGGGGTTTTCTGTCAATTTGGATTGATGTAATTTTTGTTTAATGTATTTAATTTATTGTAGTTTAATGTATTTTATTGTAATTTTTCTGTTTTGATGCATGTAGTTGAATGTATTTAATTATTACAAATTAAATTACCTAAAGCTTATTCCAGGCCCATTTGTGCATTTTTATCTTTAAATAATTCTACAAAAAACTTTAAATGAAAAAAAACCCCGAAATATTGACTTGACCAATTGTTAGCTTATTACCATGCATCAGCCCACCTGTTCTAACTAGCCGCCTAGTATCCCGAGGCTTATTTTAGAACAGTAATGGGCCATTATATTTTGGTTTTGGTCATATGGGGCCTTTTGAGCCCGAACCTGACCATAACCAACTGCTGCTTACCCCTACTAAATATACATTGGAGCATAAGAACTAAGTATGTGTTTGGTTTCCCTCAAAATCACTTTACAAACGTCGATCAAATGAACACTAATCTCATGTTTGGTTTGACTCAAAATCATGTTACAAATGTTGATCCAATATAACGTTGCGCTCAGTAACATTGGTTGGATCCACATTTATAACGTGGTTCTGATTGAAATCAAACTTGTTGTTAGTAGGCTCGTTTTGCCTTATATATGTTTGGAGCTTTCTAAATGAAAAATCAAATGGGTTCGAAATAAATTGGTATTAAAAGTATATTTGGCATATCATTTCAGCTTGTTAAAAGTTGTAAAAAGCTTATTAAAACACTTTAACTTTGTTTGGTAAAAGATTTTTTCCAGACTATTAACGTCTTTTTTAAAGATACTTCAAATAACATTCCAAAATTTTAACTAAGTTGAAATTACTTTTTACTTTTCTATCCTTAAAGTTTTTTATAAGCCCTCTTTTACCTTTTTTATTTTAGTGATTAATGATCTCCTAATTGTCATTTATATTTATTAGCTAGTTCAATGGTTAATTTTATCAAACTAATCAACTTTATTTTTTTTTTAAATTTAAGCTAATTTTTCAGCTTTTAGATAGTTTATCCATTACTTTTTCCAAACACACTCTAAATTTATTATTATAATTCATACAATAAAATAGTATGAATTGCACCTTAATTTTGGGGTAAGTTTAACTAATAATTAGGAGTGTGAATTCGAGTCGGGTTTGCCCATTTAGACTACGGGCCAACACATTTTTAGGCCAGGGTAGTTTTGATTTTGTGATAGGCTTAAATTTTACTAGCCTAACCTTGACCTTGTGGGCTGAGGGCCAAACGGGTTGACCCATGACCCGATCAATTTTTAAAACATACAATATACTTATAAAGTTTTATAAAATAAATTAACCTATGTAATAAATTAATATATTTTTAATAATCATAAACCTAAAATTAAAATATAGATGTAATATATTATATTTTATACAATTCCATAACTTTATTAATAGAATAAAATATAATAAATTGTCATATTGTGTTATAAAATAACAAAAAAATATACACAGTAATGAAAATAAAATAAAGTGTATCAATTGCAACAATCAACCATCTTTAGAAATAAAAAATGTTTAATATAAATCAAATATTAACCTTAAAATAGATACTAGTAATACATGTGTTGGATTTATCACTTATAATTTTACTAATTATAAAAATGTGAATTATAAAAGAAAATGATTCGGGTCAATGAGCTGAACCATCCCATCACAGGTTAGCCTGCATCGAGCAACTCAAAATTCGGATTGGGTTGGATAAAAATTAGTTCATCTTTAGTATTTAACATTAGTTTGACACGTGCATTGTGTTGAGTCTCGAGATTTGAAGATCTTAAGACCCTCCATATCCAAATTTTGATGATAAGAACTTCAAGAAATTGTGAAAAAACTAACTTTATATACTTCATATTTTCAAATTATGTCATTAGGAATTTTCAGACGATGAGACTGTCTAAAGTTACATATTCGTCTGAAGTATGAAAGGTGTTTCGAGAACTCAAGTGTCTTAAGTTAAGACCCTATAAAGAGTTCACGCTTCAGACTATATAAAATCAAAAGCTTGTGTGCATTTATGAAAAAGACTTTGCTGAAGAAGGAATGACAAGAGAGCTTTCTGGGTCGATTCAAGTGTCTTACACATATAAGGAAACACGCGCTGCAACATCTCTTTTCAACAAGAACAACGCTACTTCCTTGTACCTAGTTGTCAGAATTGTCTCTTTAATACATTCAATGTTATTCCTAAACGGATCTTTCCGGTGAGAGAAAATGAAGCCTATAAATAGTTTGAGTTTGCTCGAAAAATAAAAATGAAGGGAAATATTATCTAAGAGTCAAAACTCTCCACGTTTGTTGTGCTAAAACTCCAATACATTTACATTGTACAATTAACTTTCATATCATGTATCTACTACATTTATTCTTTTACATCTCAAAGAGCAGTGACAGATCTTAATGTTGACAGGGGGAGTCATGGCTCCCCCAAACTTTTTGTCAAAACTTTTTTAAATATATACATATTGTATAATTATTAAAAATGTTTATTTTTATTTGTCAATAATAAGATTTCGTAAAATAGATTTAATGGATATATATTGGCAATGTAAAAAAGTTTTACACTATCATTCGATGACGTATTGTTACATCATTTATTGAGTTTAATAGCAGATAGGTATCACATTGATTAAATAATGTGGTAACATATTATTAAATGACGGTGTAAGACTTTCTTACACTGACAATATATACTAATTAAATTCTCTCATAATATCTCAAGTATTTTTTTAAAGTTCTTCTGTGATATTTGTTTAACTAGGAATAATTTTATTATTTAGCTAAATATTATTTTAATGGTCAATTTTATGTCTTTTATCTAAATCCCTCAAATTATCACTTTTTACTAAATTCTTTACAAATTGAATTGATTAAATCATTTTAAATCTTATTAAGTTCAAAAACTTACCAACCAAAATATCAAAATCACCTACAATTGAAAAATCACATTTTTTTGCCTTATCTAAACCCCAGTAACCCTACAAAATCCTTCAAATTTTATTAAATTTCTATTACAATTTTTACTTGTAAACCTTTCAATTATTTCATATTTCAAATCTATCATAAACTACAAAATATTTAGATTAAAAATAAGAATTTGAGGGTTTTAGGTGAAAATTAATGGAAAGGGAGACCAAATTTACTTAATTTTAAAAATTGGGGGGTGTAACATCCTGAATTTTATTAAGTAAAATTAAATTAAATTAAATTAATAAAGTAGATGAAATAAATGATAAATAATAGAATTAATATTATGAGTAGTTTTATCCATAAAGCTAGCTCAAATTAAAAAAGAAGATAAGGGGGTTGAGGATGGGCCCAAGCCCATATAGGCATTTTAGTAAGGAGGGGTCATCAGTTCACCCTAATCCTTATTCTTCCAAATCGCTAGAGAGTGAAACGCTAAGGAGAGGAGAAACCAAGTCTTAAGAGGAGGTTGCTGTAGAGGGATCATCAAGAATCAAGAAAGAGACTTCCTTGCTGTTCGATCTTCACTTCAAGGTACGGTGAGGGAGAGGGTGCTGCTTGTAAGTGCATATGGGGGTGCTTGAGTAGTAACTTAAGGCTTTAAATTCGTATTAATATATGTTATATTGAGAATGGATGATGAAAACTGTTGATTGATGATTGATTTGATGAATCTTGATGAATTCTTGGGTAAAATTGAAGAGGATATTGAGAATAATGAAAATGGGTAATTAGGGGTTTGATGATTTGGGGTTTTGATGGATTAACTGTATAATCTGTGCAATGATTGGTGTTTTTTACTGAGTTTTGTGGATATAAATGCATATGAGTGATTGTTTAACAAAAAGGATCAATTAGAGATTGAATAGAGAGGTTTAGAGGTGATAAAAATCGCGAGAACTGCGATATGCGTTGCGGGTAATCGATTACTAGGGTGCGTAATCAATTACCAGGGTTTCTGGGCAGCCTGGGAGGGCTGTTTGTTCGCAGGTAATTGATTACAGGAATGCTGTAATCGATTACCAGAGATATTGCTTGCAGGTAATTGATTACAGGGATGCTGTAATCGATTACCGGTGTGTTTGCTTGCAGGTAATCGATTACCAGAGGCTTTGCTTGCAGGTAATCGATTACTGGAGGTTGGTAATCGATTACCAGTGTGGATTTTGAGATCCTAGTGTTTGATGATGATTGTTAGACTTGATTTTGGTGTGACTTTGATTATATGATTATACCTTTGATGAATGGCTGTTTATTATGATGATGATGATGTTGTGTATAACCTTATGGGGGGTGATTGATGGTGATTAATGATGCTTATGATGTTTTAAGATGATGATGAATAATGATGTTTAAGATTATTTATGATGAGGATGATTAATGATGATGTTATGATGATAATAATGATGATGATGATGTAACTGATCTTATGATGTTGATGATGCGTGAGCATATTCCCTCTCCTATCTTTTTCTCTCTCTCCTCTTTCTTTCCTCTCTCCCCTCTTTTCTCTCTCCTCCCCCTCTCTCCTCTCTCTCCCGCTCTTTCTCTCTCTATCTCTCTCCTCTCTCCCCTTCTTTCTCTCTCCTCTTCCTCTCTCTCCTATCTCTTCCTCTCTCTTCTGTCACTTCTCTCCCCCTCTTCTCTCTCTGCTTCTTCTTCCCTCTTTCCTTTCTTCTCTCGTCCTCCCCCTCATCGTCTATCATCTTCCTCTTCTTCCCTCTCCCCCCTCGTCTCATCCTTCTCTCTCTGCATGTACTTCCTCTTTCCTCTTCCTTCTCTCTATCCTACTCCTTCCTGCTCTCTCTTGCCTCCCTCTCTCTCCCTCTCTCTCCGCTCTTTCCTATATCCCCCCACTTGTCTCTCGCGTCCACCCCCTCTCTTGCTCCCCTTTATATCCTCTCTCTCCTCTCTCTCTCTCTTTCCCCCCTCTCTCCCCTCTCTCTCTCCTCCTCTCTCTACAATAACGATTTTTTGTGGTAATTTTTATATTAATTTTAATATTTTTAACATTTTTATTTTTTGTAAAATAAATTTAAATATTTTTTAATAAAAAATAAATTTTATTTATGTATGCTTGCTAAAAAGCAAAAAAATAATTTAAATTTGTAATAAGGGTAATTTTATCATTTTAATATTATTTATATCCTATCCTACTATAATCTGTCCATCTCATACGTATAATAGAATAAAATAATCATATCTGTCTTCTTATCCTGGTGTTCATCAAACATAGGATAAGATAAGAGTTTATCCTGCTCTTATCCTATCATGTCACTATCCAACTCTCCTCTCTTATCCTATCATATCCTATCATGTGCACCAAACGGGCCCTAAAAGGATAATAAAAGCTCTCCTTATTGTTGTAACCACCTCAATAAACAGTACTGACCTCATTATGTTCTCTTTTTGCCTTATACTTCCTTTAGTTACCGTTTCACACGCACTTAATTTGCTCTCTTACATTTATAGAAGGGTTAAATTATTTTTTGGTCCCTAAACTTTCACTTAAATTTAGGATTGGTCCCTAATCTTTTTTTCATTGTTTTTGGTCCCTAATGTTTTCAAATCATTGAAATTAGTCCCTGTCATCACCCCTATATTGAACTGAGTTGACGGTAGGGACTAATTTCAATTATTTGAAAACGTTAGGGATCAAAAACAGCGAAAAACAAAGATTAGGGACCAAATCCAAATTTGGATTTGGTCCCTAAACTTTCACTCGAATTTGGTTTTGGTCCCTAATATATATTTTTCGTTGTTTTTGGTCTATAACGTTTTCAAATCATTGAAATTAGTCCTGCCACATCACCCCTATATTTAACAGAGTTGACGACAATAACTAATTTCAATGATTTGAAAATGCTACGGGACCACAAACAACGAAAAAAAGGATTAGGGATCAAAACCAAATTCGGGTGAAAGTTTAGGGACCAAAAACATATTTAACCCTTTATAGAAATATAACATATAAGATTCCATCATGATTTTCAATTATACTAATAGCATGATCACATTAAAATGATATTGAATTTACATTTACAACAACGCTATCAAAAATTGATTTTGCTTAAACGTGCTTTTGAGTCCGCACCAAACTAATTTTCAAACACACTATTAGTTCCCATGTTTGGGACATATATAAAACTAATATATTATATATTAACTTAATTAATGTGTCTAATGCTAGTTTGAAATCTAAATCCCAATCACATGGATTTAGTTAATTCAGGATCAATCAATCTTGGTTGCTTGTTTATTAACTCGAAGTGCGCGACTTATGTGTTAGGTTTTCCCTCACCCTGACTTTGGATGCCCTGTAATGTATATCACTCTTATGGACATTGGAGACTCTGGTATACTGGAGTCTAAAAAACACCATTATGATGAGGTATAAAACTAATGTAAAGTAGGTCTATAAATAATAACATAGTGTAACCATCTTTTTTTTTTTTTTGGTGAATACATAGTGTAACCATCTAAAACAAAAACCATATTTAAAGGCACCTTTAATAAATTGGGGTTATGACGTCTCGGTTCATTTCTGTCACATTACTTATTCCAGTAATATTCACATATAGGAATCATGTCACGCATGTCCTCCTTAAATTCATTCTCCTTAAATTCATTCCATACTATTTTAACTCACTAGAAAACTATCCATAGGTATTGATTTCATGGATTAAGGAAAGGCGTCAATAGCAATGCAAAGGCTTATATTATAGAATTTTATTGTAGAATGGAATTAATTATTTGACTTAACGATTTCATTCCCATTTCCACTGACATGACCATTTGATATTAGAAAGGTTCAAATTCAACTTAGGGTTTATTTTAAATATCGTTACAATAGTGAATAATCGATTTTTAAAAAATTTAAATACGACAATTTCATTAAATGTGCGTCGTAACTCATATATATAACTAGTGTATATATAATTCATTTACAACTATTGATTTTAAAATTAGCTTATTTTAATTTTATCATGGGAGAAATTGAGTATACACACAAAAAATTAAACTATAAACCAAATTAACTAGAAAATGTGAAAAATAATGAAAACTAGTTTTTTAAAATTTGTAGTAAGTATTGTTCTTATAAGATCATAATCCAACCTAACCTAGTCTGATGTTGGGACTTCAGCGAGGCGAAGTTTTGGCATAGCCTTAAGGTAAGAAGTGAGTTGTCTTTCCCTGTCCCTTAGAACCCTTTTTATAGGTGTCTAATGTTGACTTGGTATTTAATGTCTTATACTGTCACACGCCCTTTGTCTGGTCCTCTCTCCATTATGACTTGAATCTTTTATATTAATGTGCGGGAAATTTCCTTTTCTAGCTTCATTTTGTCTACGTGATTGAGATGCCTAATGACCCCTTAATTTGTGTTTTCCTACGAAAGTTGGATTCTAACCCTAATTACTCTTTAATGAACCTAGACGTTGCATGTCAATCCTTTTCATCATAATCTTGTCCAATGGTAAGCCGAGGTAAAACTTGTGATATGTGTAAAAACACAAGCAAAACACAAGAATGGGTTGAATTGTGTTTTATAAAAATTTTTATGATTTTAGATAAAAAACCTTTTGAAATACAATTTTTAATAAAAACTTCAGACAAAATTATGAATTGATTAAAATATGCTTGCCTGTTTGAACTTTCAGACAAGTTATTTTTTGAAAATGAGAGATTTTTAGAAAAATGCTTTTATAAGATAGAGTTTCAAAAAATATATTTTAACCCTTTAAATTAAATAATACTAAAATAATAACAATAAAGAGATTAAAGGATAGAGGCTTTGCATAACAAATTTATCTCGGTTCACTCACACCTACTTGTGAGTTACGTCTAGTCCCAACATAAACTTTTTACTGAATTTTCTACTAACTTTGCAAAGTAACATGTATTCTTTTTCTAAGGCTTTTTAGGCTCAACTCAAACTGAATCAAGTATTCTTTTCAACCTAGACTCTCTAGGCTTTACAAACTACTTCTGACGAGTAACTTGTAATGAAAATGTACAAGGTTCAATTGCACATGGTACAAGATATAAAAGTTTGATTATACAAGGGAATTTCTAAGAAATTTTTACAGAGTTTTTGCACATAAAGAAGGCTTAATGAATTTAACTACGAGTTGGGTTCTTTTCTCATATTTATAGGCTTCCAGCTTCTCTCTTGAAATTTTTCTGTTCTGAATAGCATTAAATTCTTAGAAGTCGTTGAGTGACAAGCAAGCTTTGGGTACTTTAGTTGCAACGTTGTTCTGATTTTCCTGAAGACAATTGTAGCACGTGTTTCCTTCTTTGTGCAGTGCTTTTGAAATTCTCCAGAAAGTAGCCTTTCGTGCTTCCTTTCCCTGATATCTTTATTTCTCGAGGTGCATATGATGTTTGACTTTAATGTGTCTGAAGGGTGAAAGTTTTAGATGCTTTGATACTAGCGGTGTTCATATTCAATCCAATCTAATGCAAACCGTAAAAATCGAAAACCACAAAAATCGATTTTTTTTATTGCATTGGTTTTTGGATCCTAATTTAAAAATCAATCAAATCCAATCCAAATCGAACATATATACACATATATTATTTTATTTATAAAATAATCATACATTTATATTTATATTAATTTATATAAGTATATATTTATAAAATTACTTATACCAACATATATACCTTTATGATTATATTATCTAATTCATTTTAATATATCTAGAAATATATAAAATTTAAACTAGTTTTAAATTGGTTTTTATATCTCATGTTCCCATTTTTTATATAGTTTTTATATTTATATTAATAAATATAAGTTCTTATGAAATATTTACTATATTTCAAAATATTATCACTCTTATTTAATATTTTTTTCTCTTTAAAAAACTGAAAACTTATCTAATCCAATCCAATTTAAACTGGATTGGATTGGGTTAGATTTGAAAAAAAAAAGTCGGTTGGACAATGAAATGATAAAACCGCAATAATTGGATCGAATGTTTTTTTTACTTAAAACTTATCTAAATCGAATCGCGAACACCCCTATTTTATACCTCAAATAAGTGAAACTTCAGATTCCTTGACACTTTAGATGGTTGTGCCTTCAGATAGATTCCAGAGTCGTCTGAAGCTAGATGTTATCTGAAGTTCATAATAGTATGAATCTATTGAGATTTTCTGAAATATGAAATATACCTATTTAACTTATTTGCTTATTTATGTTTGATATCATCAAAACTCAGGTAAAAGGGGTCAAAAAATTATAAACCCTTGAGAGTTAACATTATGGTTGAATAATAGGTCGGGGTATAGCCCGACCTGACATGGTACACAACCCTTCAAACTATAAGCTTGACAGGTGAAGTAGCTTGATAATTGTAACATCCCAATTTTCATAAATCAAATTAATAAATGAGATTAAGAGTATAAAAGAGTTTTACAAAAGAAACTAGATGAAAATAGGGTTAAAACTGTATTAGAGGGCAGAACACTGCCCCATTCATTATCGCTTAAGCGAGCCAATTGGAAATCTGGGAGTTCCATTCTGGAAGATTTTCACTCAAGCGGGGCCATTCTCGCTTGGGCGAAAATCTCAGTCAAAATGGGGAAATGTTGTGCTGATATTTTCGCTTGAGCGAGAGTCCCCTCGCTCAAGTGAAAAAGAGGCAGAATATGAGGGATTCTCTGGACGTTTTTCGCTTAAGCGAGAAGGGTCTCGCTCAAGCGATAAATTCTCGCTCGAGCGAGAATACACGAGATCAGTTTTTAAAAAGCATTAATTAGCGCACTCACTCTCATTTATCACATTTACTCCACCATTTTAGAGAGAGATTCAGAGAAAGCTAGAAAAAGAAATACCCCAAGGCTTGTAGAAGGAGAAGGAGGAGATTTTTCACCCCCTCATCATCACCACCTCTTCACCTATTCACCTTTGTGTTAGTGATTGGTGAGTAGATCTCACACACCACTCCGTTGAGTGTTTGAGATTCTCTATTTTATCCCCCTCCTATTATTCTCATTCCAATCTTGCTTGTGATGTGCTCATTACTTATTGATTATATTGTGCTCTAGTTACTCTTCTGTTCTAGGGCTCCATGTGGAAGATTCATGTTTATGGCTAGGGTTTTGCTTGAATCATGGTTTGAGGGGTCATGGGGGTTCTATTATATGTGGGCCCACCCCTCGAAGTTGTGTTTTCATGAATTTCAAGTAAAACCACTTATTGTATCATGTTTTCAAGTAATGCAAGAATTACAATTCATGTTTGGCTTCGGCCTCACGGGTCCCAGGACTATCATGTTCAAGTTAAAAAAACGAATTCATGTTCCAGTTCGATTTTAATCGATTTAGGTAATGGCAGCGACTATATGTCCCCAAGGGAGATATCCCTCGTAGTTTGAGCTCAGGTCTAGCTTTAAGTAAAGTGATAACACCTCTACTGTTGGGTTTAGCAGTTCACGTTAATAAATAAACCAAGTTATCAGTCATATGTTATGTGATTATGTTTTAATTAATATGTATATACTGTTGCATAGCATTCACCTTACTTCCTACACATGCATGTTTTAACTGTGCTCACTAAGACATTAGTTTCACCACATGTTTGTGGATTTTCATTTTAGATTCACAGGATCCTCCCCAAGTTGGCCATTCAAGGCCTCGAAGCCGTTGGAGATTATTGATGCATGACTGCTTGTGGAGCAAAAGTTGTTGTGGCTTATGTTTTGTAGTACATTATTATGTATATTCTTTTGATGGAATTTAGTACATGTGTTACCCATGTTGGGAGTTTATTTTGGTAGGGAACATGATTGTAATATTCATGCCTTATTATGTACTTAGACCATTTGGTTATGTTTAAGTAACCGTTGAAGTATTTAAGCAAATCAATATTATGTTCACTGATATTGTTAATGTCGCGAAAAATAATTCCCTAAATTTGGGACTTATGTCTTCAACGAGCATAAATCCTAAGCTTTCGAAATTAGGACGTTGCAATAATCATATATGTCAACTGACGATCTCCTCAAGTGATGCACTAAAATATAACCTAGCTTGGCAAGGTACACGGGCCCTCAAGCTATGAGTTTTGACAGGCGAAGTAGCTTGGTAATCATATATGTCAACTAACGACCTCCTCAAATGATGGGCTGGAGTATGGCCCGACTTGGCACGGTACGAGTATGATGTCTTTTTCGGTTAAACAACTAGGAAATTGATTTTTACACATCATTTTTAATCCTACACATCCCATTTTTTATTTCCTAAAATACCCTTTCCCAATAAAACATAATGGGACACTGCACCGCACGACCTACTCACCATTTTTGCACACACTCTCATTGCATCACCCCTCACTCACGTCTCCTCCTATCGACTCTGTCATCCTCTTCTTGTTGTCAAGGTGTCATCTCCATTGTGCCATCACACGTCCCTGCACTCATAATCCCCCATTAGCGAAACTTTGACCATGACTAGACTCGAACTATGGTTGTAAATGAGCAGAGCTATTTGTGAATTATTTGAGCTCGGCTCGTTAAATGCTCGATCAAGCTCGTTTGTTTAATTAAACAAACAAGGCCAAGCTTAAGATTGTGCTCGATTATTTAAATGAGCCAAGCCTAAGCCTTAGAAGCTTGACATTAAGAGTTCCTGAATAGCTCGCTTATTATATACTCCATCTGGTCCTTTTTATAAGGCACTAATAACCGAATTACGTATACCAATGAAAGTGGTTAAAGTTGGTTAATTTCATTGGAGCTTTAAAAAATAATTTAACTTTCTAGTTTTACCATTATTTAATATCATTAACTAACTCCACTACTAGCTATTTGATAGTTGCAAAGACATTAAAGTTACTAAGGGCAAATAAGAAAAATGATAATAAATGCTTTCTTGAAATTGTAAAGTGTCATATAAAAAGGACCATAAAAACTTGTAAGAAGTGCCTTATAAAAAGGACCAGAGGGAGTATATAATAATTAAATAATATAAATATTTAAAGTGAAGTAACATTAATAAAAAAATTTAAAAAGAAAATAAAGTTATAAATTTATTTTTAAAATAAATAATAAAATAATAAAGTAAAATAATTATCTATATATTTAAAAATAAGTATTGAAAGATTTCTTATATTAGTAAAAAAGTTATGTATTGAATTTTGAAAAATATAATATTTTAGAATTCTTAACTATATATATCGTACATTAAGAATATATTTTGATTTTTATATTATCATTTAATAGTAAAAATATTTATTAAAATACTAAATTCAAAATTTTTAAAAATAATTTAATGAAAATTTTCATAAAACCAAAAATAATGAAGTTATAAATGAATTAAACAAGCCAAACTCAAGCTTTACGTTTGGCTTGTTTAAATAAATGAGCCAAGCTTGAGCCACCCATTTTTTATCACAAGCCAAGCCTGAGCTTCAAGTACTCGGCTTGACTCGGCTCATTTACAGCCCTAACTCGAACCAATGCAAGCTTTCCTTCTCCTTGCACCCTACCTGGAAACCTCTACCTTAACAGCTGCCATCATTCTTTGTTCTTCATTCAATCACCGTAAGCTTTGTTGCACATCACCACACCATTGCAGAGCTGCCCCTATTAAACCACCCATCACCCTTTTTTTTAGGCTCGCACCGCGTGAAACTCGTCGCTTTCTCCCCCACCTTAAACTGCCATTGTCATCATTGTCAGAATCTACTTGCATCGCTAGTAATCGTCAATGGCAACCTACCTTTATTAATCCTGCACATCCCATTCTTTTTATTATTAAGATGGAATTTTGAAAAATAAAAAAGAACGGAATGTGTAAGATTAAAAGAGATATGCGTAAAAATCAATTACCAACAAATAAATGACATTTTTTTTTTGCCACTAAACATATCACGTCCAAGTTTGAATTTAAAGAGTCGATAAAATGGGCTAACTCGAGAAAGCTGACCCGCAAAAGCACAAAAAAATGTAGGGCTCAGACATTTATTATAAAAACCCGAATAACTCTCGGACTTTTAAGCCCAACCTGATAAAATCTGCTACTTTTATAAACCCGCAAAAGGTCGGGTAGCCCGCAAAAACTCGCTAAAAATCTAGCAAAAATGCAGGGTTCAGACACTTATTTTAGAAGTCTGAATAACTTTTGGGCATTTTAGCTTAATCCGATAATATCTCCTACCCCGCATCGTGCAAGATCGGATAGCCCGAATTGCCAGCTCAAGAATTCATTAACCAATGTAATATTTTGCCTTTCTTTTTGTTACATGCCTACTCCGTCACAAATTTGAAAGAGGATGGTCCAAGGAGACTATTTTGGGCCCAAAACTCTACTGGGTAGATGGTCCATTTGGTGAGTTCGGAAAGTGAAAAGAAAACTAAACGGCCAGATCTAGAAAGAGCATTGAAGAGGCTCAACTCAACTGAAGCAGTCAAAATAATTTTGACGGTTTTGGGGAGATTGATGATATTTGAATTGCAGCAAGTCCCACGTTTCCTCACTTTGCCCAAGAGGAAAGAGAAAGAGAAAGCCGCGTGAGAAATTCAGAATCAGCGTCAAAATCAAAACCAGTATCAGCTAGCATCTCATATCCCGATCAGCCAGCAACATGAGTGGTGATCAACCTCAACCTCAACCTCACGCCAATACCACTGCTGAATCTGATCAAACCCAAACCCCCACCAATACCAATACCAATACCAATACCAATACCATTCCTAATCCCAAACCCCAACAATCAGAACCTCACTCTCACTCCCCTGATTATGCTCCCTATCCTAAACTGGACCCCAACGACGTCGTCCCACCTCAACCTCAACCCCAACCCATCAATTCTCCCACTAATACCGAATCTCGCGCCCCCGTTTCGGGCGATGCTGCTACCACCATGCCCAACGAGTCTAATCCCTACGTCTCTCCTTCTCCGGTTCCAGCCCCCACATCTTCTACTAAGAGTTACTACTTTTACTTTCCCCTCTTTCTTTTTCTGGTTTTCTCTTACCATCTTCATGTGCCGAAATCTTATACAATTCTTTTTGCGCAGATACTTTAGATTCGGTGAAGGATGTTCTCGGCAAATGGGGAAAGAAAGCCGCTGAAGCCACTAAAAAGGCTGAGGATCTTGCTGGAAACATGTGGCAGCACTGTATGTATCAATTCATTTCTTCTATTTCTGTTGATCACAAGTAATACTGTGTTTAAACTGCTATTGATTTCATGTTCGTTTTAGATAAAATTGATTTTTAAATCAAAATGAATTATGATTTGATTTCAATTCTCAGAAAATCGAATGTTCACTGTGAGGAGGTATTCATTGTTTTGACTCTTTTGAGGTATTATTGTGAGCTTATATATGTTAATTTTGATTTTCCATGGAACAGTGAAGACAGGTCCTAGTTTTGCTGATGCTGCTGTGGGGAGGATTGCTCAGGGAACAAAAGTTCTTGCAGAAGGTGGCTATGAGAAGATCTTTAGGCAGACTTTTCAGACTGTTCCAGAGGAGCAACTTCTGAAAACATATGCATGCTATCTCTCCACCTCGGCTGGACCTGTGATGGGAGTTTTGTATTTGTCAACAGCAAAGCTGGCATTTTGTAGTGACAGCCCACTTTCTTACCAAGCCGGTGAACAGACTCAATGGAGCTATTATAAGGTCAGCTTGAACTTCAAGTCCCTTGCCTTGCCTGTTATTTCCCTCCGATTTAAAATCTAATCAATATCTGTGATCTTCCCAATTTGGCAAACCAATTTGATGCTTGGTCTGTGGATGGCTTCATTTTCTATGATTATTTGTTAATGCTAGATGTTTATTATTATTTCTATTCAAATAGTTTCAAGTGCCATCATTGCACATATTTCTAAATAAAAGCAAAATTTAGTTAAACATGTTAGATTGGTCAGTTCCCAAGTTTTTATTGGAATTAAGGATTATTTTCAGGTGAAGTAGTTGTCTAACATGCTTTCTGATATTGTTTGAAATTTTAAACGAAGACTCGATATGTGCATGATGAATAATTCTTCTAATTTGAGGTTGAAAGGATGATGAGTGAGAGTGGAAATTAGTTGAAGGTTACTTTTTGGCTCGTGTCTTATCTCTTGCTTACTCTCGGTTCCTGAATTCTGATAGTGATTAAAGAGATGAGTTTGCTAATATGATTTTTAATAGACTGTATCCTTGAAATTGAGAATAAATGTTTTCTTCAGATTGTGACTTAGTGATTACAATTATATAGTTTGGCACTCTGTTTTTGAACTCTTGTCAAGGATGATGAAAGGATTTCAGTCGCTGTGTGCTTTGTTAGTCACGATGCAATTTGAATGGCTTTAAACTGTGTGCCAGTGGCCCAGTGATACAGAATAGAGAAGTATATGTAAGGATTATTGTGTTGTTTGGGAATTATTATATCATTAGATTCATATGTTGAGAAATTAATATTTGATGTAGGATAGCAGCCAAAAGTACTTCTCTTAGGCAGGGTACTCCATCGATTGATAAACCTAGATACTCCTCTGACATGGTTTTAGATACTCTCTGAAGAACAAGAAATCTCAATATTGTTATGGATAAATCTGAATTACATAAAGCACATAAAGGGTATTTGTAACTCAGATAATAAAATTCTAGATAAACCATAATTCTAATTCTAATCAAATATAAAATCTAAAATGAATTCAAAAATATAAAATCATAACAAAATAATTCACAAAAATATAAAATCAAAATGACATAATAATCTCCTCAATGATTTGACTCCTCTAAAATGAAGGAGTCACTTAAGGGAAAAAGTGAGGAGCTACATACATTCATTAAAATATTAAGAAGTATAGTAATTCTTAAATATGCTTCCTTATTCTGTATCAGTGAACACCTAACCACGGTTGTGGTCCTTGTAGGTGGCCATATGATTTATTCCAGCCTCTAGAAGCTTTACTGCTAATGAGATTATGCTCATTCTGACCCATGTTATTTTATCAAGAAATGATGAAATGGCATAGTAAACCGGCCAACTTTGCTGTAATAGCTTTTGTGTTCCATGCCAATGATGGAAACTTCATGTTTAATTGCTAAACTTTTAATTCTGAATTATTCCCTCCATTCCTAAGAAAACTAATTTAAAATTTAAGAAATGAAAAATGTTTATTGAAAAGTACAATATTTAATACATTGTTTTTAGAGTTTTTAGTTTGTTTAAAATTATTTTTCATTTTAGAGCATCAAGAAATTACTTTTTTCCAACTTTATCTTTGTCTTTCAGTATCCTCAATAAAATGAGATGAAAAGGCAGTAATGGAGTAAAAGAGTAATATATAGTCAAATGAATTTATATTTCCTTAGAATTGATAATGAATTTATAGTCAAATAATGGAACCAATTATGGTTCAATATTATTCTACTCCATCTCATCTCTTTCCTCCAATCAAAACATATACTAATTTAAATTAAGGAAAGAGTTATGCTACATGTGTTTAGTGACATTTCATGGGAAAGGACCCCTTCATGTGAGATTTACACATGACACAATCATGTGAAAATTGTGTCCATCTCTTTTTTTATAGACATTATGTAGATGTGACCGTCCCAAAATATTAAAAATCTATTGAGAGAAAGATAAGCACAAAATTTTCACACTTAACATGCAAGAAATCATTTTTTGACCTTTTATATATTGAATATTTTCTGCAATCATTAAGTTAATTTTTCTTAGGTAATAAACAAATTAAACACCACCAAATCATTTTGAATGCTTTCTTTCAAGTTTTAGAGCTTTTAGACAGAACTCTAAGTACTTGTACCTTAAGTAAATTTGGTGCACATTTTTTATGAAACAATGTGAAGTTTATAATTTTCCTTTATTTTCTTATATCGCTAGATGATCTTAAGGAGATTGATCCCCACACTTCTTTGCTTGCACTGTCATATTCTTTATTTTTTCTCTCATTTTCAATTGCATCTTTCTTTTTAAATGAAATATTTACATGCATGCTTTCCTTCTCATGCAATAGGTGGTCATTCCATTGCATCAGCTGAGAGCAGTGAATCCATCAACAAGCAGAACCAACCCATCTGAAAAATTTATACAGATTATCTCCGTTGACAACCATGAGTTTTGGTTTATGGGATTTGTGCACTATGACAGTGCCGTTAAACATATTCAAGGAGCATTGCAGCCTCACTGATACATGTGGGATCGTAAAGCACCTTGTATTATACCAAAAACGAGGTTTGTGTTGATAAATTATCCTACACAGAAACATGAAACTTTTCATCTTTATGTGGTAGTCCGCTAGTCTAGCTTGTGGAGCTTCTATGATATTGTGTTTAAAACTCATCCATTGTTTATGGTATGTGTTCTATTATTTTCTGAATGTGAAAGTCAATTGATTTGTTGTAAGTTGAACGAATATAGACGGTGGGTTTACTTTTCGAATCTATTAAATTTTCTCCTTGTAATATGTATTTCTTGGGGTTGGGTGGTTTAACACCTTCGAAACATTGAAAGATTGAGGAAATTTTAGTTTTTTTTGGTCAAGGAGAAAATGAGATGAGAAGTTCCAGACATAAACTGGTTTTGGTCGTAATATAGGGTGACATGGTATATCATAGCTGCTTTGTGGAAATTCAATGTCTTTTTTTTTTTACTTTGTTTTTTCAATAAAAAATATAACATTGGTAAAAAAAAATTTCTCTCTTTGGAATTTTTTCTCTTTTTTGTTATTAAAATTTGTTGTTGAAGTATTTTATTTCTATTGAAAGTATAAAAAATGAGACACGAAAAGGGGGTTTTAATCCTTTCGACAATATATAAGAAGCTAGTGGAGTCCAAAAGGAAAACTGTTAGTACGAACAGAGAAAAAAGGAGGGTGGACAAACAAGACCTTCCCCCTACCAAAATGAGCCCATTTAGCCAAGAAACAGAAACGAAACAATTAAAAAAAGGTCACGAACGTAAAAAAAAAAAAAAATTTATAAAACTAAAACAAAATCAAGAAATGAAAATACACAATAAAAGATAATATCTTATCAAAGAAAAGCATTTCATAATTTTGAAGGGTTCTAATACTATGCGATCCAATAAGAATTATTTGTTTTTAGTTGTTTAGGATACTCATTAGTGTTTTTTATTTTTAAAATTTCTTAATCATGTCTTAATATTTCTGAATTATTAGATAAAAAATATTATATACTTTTTAATTTAAAAATATTAAAAATGTTAATATTTTATGAAAATATTATATTTAATATTAGCAAATTCTTTTAGAAAAATATAATAAAATTCGTTACTTTTTCGGCCCCCCCCTTTTTTTTTTTGGTTCAACTTTTTCGGCCCCTTTGAATTGTAAGTAGATGAAGTTAATGACCCTGACATGGTCTGACAGTTTGTCAGATTGAGATAAGATAAAAAAAAATTTCCAGGCCAGGCCCATATTTTTAACTGTTGAAGTCTATCGTTCAGAACAGGTAGGGGCCCATTATCCTCTAAACATGCTACACATCGGAACCCAGCAGACCTGCCTTCATTATTAACTTTCAACAATCATAATCCAAAATCAGAAGAACAAGAAGACAAACGGTTTTAGGTAAACAACATAAATAAATTACAACAAAAGAGACAATTCTCGACCCAAAAATAAAAAAAAGACAATTAACCCAATAGTTAGGGAAAACTTTAAAGCTTCGCATCTTGCATACTAAACCTTTCGTTAAATTGATCTGTTCAACAAGCGAATTTATTTTTTATTTTTTGGAAGAACAAGCGAATTTATTTGAAAAAGATTGTTTTCTATGAAAAATACATGTGATCCTAAATAATAATAATAAATCTTATTCCCTTTCTCATAAAAGTGTTCCACTTTCTGAGATGCAGCCTTTTTTATATCTTAAAGAAGTTTAATAATTCTCGAAAGTCATTAAAATTATTGAGAGAACAAAGAAATACACCAAGACATGCATGCTATGCATTGCATACTATTAGTGTGCTTGATTTTCATATTTCAAATGTGGATCCGAATAAAATTATTTTTACAAATTCACGTTTAAAATATGCTTTTTGAGGTAAACTAAACACGCTATATGAAAATGCAAATTAACATAATAACATGTCGACGAAACCTAATGAGTCCCCAACCATAGGTAAGACTTAATGTGGTTTTTGATTTGACCAACTATACTGTAAAAAAGGATTACCTTTTCGGTTACAAGTCAAGTCACAATGAGAAATAACAAACAGCATAACAGGCCAAGGTCAAGGTGAGCCTGTTACTGTCTCAATGGTTCCACTACATGCTTAACTTTCAATATTTGAGGCTTGATGGTTTCCTGATATGATTGTGAGTTCAAATCATTGACTTCCTTAGGGCATTATGCGGATGCACCACAATATTAGAGGCTTAGAGCACCTTGTGCCATTTTTGTGGTCAGTATAACCAAAGTCTTGTCATATCACTTCAGAAATCACGAACCGAACTCGAGTCAAATAAATTTTATTTCACCACAGACCACAGGGATTCCTTTGAGTTATATATGACAACCAAAATTCATAGC
Organism: Sesbania bispinosa; assembly: GCA_026901365.1. Lineage (NCBI taxonomy): Eukaryota > Viridiplantae > Streptophyta > Magnoliopsida > Fabales > Fabaceae > Sesbania > Sesbania bispinosa. Next base: position 2,000,546 of record QLOH01000086.1, on the reverse strand, counting down.
AAAGCGAATTATACACCAAAATTTGTTTGGGAATACCTGATGTAATACCTTATGTCGTACAATCATAGTCTGATTAAAATTTATCAAAATCATGTTTAAAACATGGATACATCCTAATACTACTAAAAATAGCGTTTGACTCGAATCTATGTTTGATATGAACCAAACATGCTCATTAACACTGAATTTTCCAAAGTACATCAAGAATTAGAAAGAAGATCAACACCCTCTCTTTTCAAAATAATTATTACTTTGAGGTTATGCAAAAAAATTAATAGCGATTAAAATAATTTAATTTTAAAAAATATAGAAATTCATTTTATTAGATTTTAACATTTTATTATGGGTAAAATATATTTTTAGTCCCTATAAAATTAGTGAGTTTTGTATTTAGTCCCTATAATTTTTTTAAAAGCATACTCACAAAGTGTTTTTGTTCTAGAATGGTTCTTACCATGACTAGTGGTCTTTTAGATGCTAACCTGTCATGGTATCATCCTAGCTAGTCATTATCCCACTCATCATCAACCTCATTCCTCAAACCCTCTTCTTCCTTCCTCTTCCTCCTTCATCCACAACCTTTACCCCTCACCCCTACTAGAAAATTTTTCTACAACCTTTGCCACCTCAATAGTGAATTTGTAATTGAACCAGAACAATCAATGTCATAATAAATCCAAACATAAGTGATCAATTGATGACCAACTCACTCGTCATTTTTTGTCCTAAATTACCCAAAACAACCACAACACTAACCCATACCAGTAGTAACTTCATCCTCTTTGTGTAACCCGCATACAAAATCAAAACTGGAACAATAAAATCAAAAGAAGTAAACAAAACAAAAAAAATAAAAAGAAAGGGAAGAAATAGTGAGGTTAAGAATGAATAAAAGAAACAAATCAAGGGAGAAGGAGGGCTTGTTTGCATCACCACCTCCTTCATGGCCGACAATGATCGTCGTTCCCATGGTTGGCAGCCTCCAAATATTGCAACCCATCTCGCTAACTCCCATCGCATATACCTCGTCTCCTACCGCAACGGGCCATAAAGATAGGATACAGATACTCTACAAGAGAAGGGATTGGATTTGGCACGCTGAAACCTAAGTCCCATATTCCTTTTCTTAAAATAAAAGAGATTGTTGAGTCCAATTGTGGGTGGGATTGGGAAAGGCGCCTATGCTTGAAACTCATCCTTAAGATTGGATGTGATGTAGTGGTCGCGCCATACACCTCTCCTCTTCCTAACTTCCTTCTTTCCCTCTCTTTCTCTTTATTTTCCCCTTTTCTTTCATTCCCCAATTTTTTCTAATTTTTTTACAAGAGAGAAAGAAGGGGTTTGAAAATAGGTTTTTAGAGGTGGAAAAGAAGAATTTTCTGGTGATGCGTAGAGGTTGTGGATGAAGGAGGAAGAAGAAGGAGAAGGAGGAGACTATTTTCTAGTGATGCAGGTAGCAGACTTTATCGACTTGGGCTAAAATGCCAGAGTTATTCGGGCTTCTAAAATATGCGTATGAGCCCTACATTTTTGTGGGCTTTTTACGGATAGCATTTTTGTGAGTTACCAAACTTTTTTGTAGGTTTTGCGGGTAGCAGGATTTATCGGACTAGGCTAAAAAGTCCAGGAGTTATTCAAGCTTCTAAAATAAGTGCTCGAGCTCTACATTTTTGCGGGCCAGCTTGGTCGGGCTAGCCCATTTTACCGGCTCTAGATAATATGACAAATCAGCATATAAAAGATCACTTATCATGGCATGAACCATTTTAGAACAAAAAAATTCGGGATGATGCTTTAAAAAGTATATATATATATATATATATATATATATATATATATATATGAACTAAAAGCAAAACTGTTGACCAAAAAAAAAAAAAGAACTAAAAGCAAAACTCACTAATTTTATAAGGATTAAAAATGTGACACCCTTCTACCCCATACTCTTATATGTTTAATAAATTGAATTATGGAAAAGGCAACGTCCCACGATGGGTAAAAGGTTCACAAAACTCTCTTTCCAAAAACCTCATTAGTTCGAAAACAACTTAGTTAAAACGAAATAAAACTCAATTATAATCCAACACTCATGCAGCGGAATCTCCAAAGAAAATAAAAATACTGAACATCCTACTTGTCGTGTAAGACATCCAAAATAGTTTACACCAAAAGCCTTCCTAACTAGAAACATAATAAAAGACCCCCAAAATTATACCCTGATGTCACAGCTATCAGAGCACATTCCCTTTAATCAAATTCGACACCAATCGTGTCCTCATCAACATCTATAAAAATAATATCCACAGTATACGGTGAGGAAAAGAATACTACTCATACATACACATAGGAGGCTACCCTATCCTCACCCACATATAAACAACATCAACAATCATCATACCTCATACCAAAACATCCAATAATCCATCAAATAAGCAACATTCATAAATCAGCATAAGGTTATTCATCTATCTCAACAGATAATCTCATACCATCATTCACCAAAGGAGTCACATGCTCACATAATACTTATTCATCATTAATACTCACAACATCATTTAATAACACAATATCATCATAAGATATAACACATATACATCCAACATGTATGCATCCAAACTCATTAACATTATCATATGACCCAATTCCATCGTTGAGTATTCCAATATATTATATGCACCAAAACTCATCATTATATAACTCAATTCCATCGTTGAGTATTCCAACTATCACATGCACCAATACTCATCTCATCATCTACCCAAAGATCATGACTTGGAACTCCACACAATGGGTGCACCTCGTCAATCACTCTAGTTATTACCAAGATAGTCTACCGGCATCACCACACAAACTGATAGGTTGTACCCCCTCGTTGGGCCCGCACAACGACATTCGACCCTAGGTTGCACCCCTTCTATGGGCCAGTACAATCACTCCTAGGTTGCACCCCCTCTATGGGCCCGTGCATCGAACGCCCCATCTTGATCCCCTGAGTTGTACCCCTTCTATGGGCCCGCACAACGTAGTTCACCTCCTGAAATGTACCCCCTCTATGGGCCCGCACAATTCAGGTCTCATCACACATGCTCAAGGCATCTCTCTTAAGTTGTACCCCCTCTATGGGCTCGCACAACTCAAGTAACATCATTATTTATTATATCGCATGTTCACCAACCACATGCATTCCAAATAACATCATTTACATAACATGTTCACCAACCACATGCATTCCAAATAACATCAATTACATGGCATGTTAACCAACCACATGCATTCCAAATAACATCAATTACATAGCATGTTCACCAACCACATGCATTCCAAATAACATCAATTACATAGCATGTTAACCAACCACATGCATTCCAAATAACATCAATTACCTAGCATATTAACCAACCATATGCACTCCTAATAACATCATTTACATAGCATATTAACCAACCATATGCATTCCAAAACATCATCAAATATATAGCATAATCACCAACTATATACATACCAAACCATTATCAAGCATATCAAGCATCATTGAGCACTTAGGCTCTCAAAATCCACTCTGGTAATCGATTACCAACCTCCAGTAATCGATTACCTGCAAACAAAGTCTCTGGTAATCGATTACAACCACCTTGTAATTGATTACCTGCGACCAAACACTCTGGTAATCGATTACAGCACCCTTGTAATCGATTACCTGCAAACAACTCTCTAGTAATCGATTACCACAAACCTGTAATCGATTACCATCAGCAAACAACATTTCTGGGTTGCCCAGAACACCCTGGTAATCGATTACCAGGTCTGGTAATCGATTACCCGCGACGCAGATCGCAGATTTCACGATTTCTAACATCTCTAAATCATTCCAATCAATCTCTAATCAATCTTTTTCGAATAAACAACATTCATAAACATTAATATCATCCAAAACTCAACAGAACAACAATCTTCTTCAGATTATACAACCAATTCATCAAAATCCCCAAATTCTGAAATCCTTAATTCCCCTTTTCATTATTCTCAATATCATCTTTAATCTCACCAAATAAATCATCACTGGACATCCAATCAACCATAAATCAACAGTTTATATCATTCATTCTCAGTTATACATACATCAATACGAATTTATACTCTTAGGTTACTACCCAAGCACCCCTACACGCATATACAAGCATCACCCTCTCCCCCACCGTACCTTAAACGAAGCTTGATTACAACAAGGAAGTCTTTCTTCGATTCTTGAAGCTTACTCCACAACCACTCTCCCTTGAGACACAGTTTCTCCCCTCCTTAGTGTTTCGCTCTCTGAAGTGTTAGAACCACAGGAAACACTAGAAAGGGGGGGTTGAATAGTGTTTTAAGCTTTTTGATTGGTTTTGGAAATCTTTACTTTAAATCATGAAGATGAACAATGTTCAAAACAAGTCTTAAGATCAGAGATAATTAAAACGTGCGGAAGATAAGAAAAATAGAGTTTCTTCTAAGCTTAAGATTGTTTTAAACAGAGGCTTCTCAAAGTATCTTCTGAAGATAATTACAAAGAGTATTTTCATAACGGTTTCTGAAATACTTCAGATGACTAGAGGTTGTCTGAAGTCTGTTCCCGATTTCTGAACTGAGCTCTTTCCAGACTCACTTTAGATAATTATTTCAGAAGTTCTTCAAGGAACATTCTTTGTAATGCTTCAAATGATATGAGAGACATCTCATGTTTTGTTCATATGAAAGATCATGTTATTGAAATCGTTGTGTTAAGTTTATTATGAAAATTACTTTTCAATCCCCAACATAAATATGAAAACTGTAAATAAAGAGATTAAGGGAAAGAGAACTTAGGCACATAATTCATCCTGGTTCACCCACAAACCCGTGAGCTACATCCAGTCCCAGAGGCAAACCACCACTGGATTTTCCACTATCTGAACTCAGATACAGGTATTCTTTTACCACAGCCTCTTCAGGCTTAACAATGAGTATTCCTTTGTTTTCAACTGCCTCTCCAGGCAACTCATGCAATATTCTTTTACAGACAAGCCTCTCCAGGCTCAACACCGAGTATTCTTTTACAGACAAGCCTCTCCAGGCTCAACAACGAGTATTCTTTTACAGACAAGCCTCTCCAGGCTCAACAACGAGTATTCTTTCTTCCACCAAGCCTCTCCAGGCTCTCAGACACTTATCCAAGTATAGAGTATTCTTTTTTCACCAAGCCTCTCCAGGCTCTCAGACACTTATCCAAGTGTAGAGTATTCTTTCTTCCACCAAGCCTCTCCAGGCTCTCAGACACATATAGTGTTTACAATCTGAACTAAGTTTAAGTTTCCACGAAACATAAACTTAATCACTTCCTGTACTAGAGGTTAACTGAGTACTACTCGGGATACAATGAATAAATCTAAGTACAAGGTTAAGACAGTGATACAAGTGTATAAGTTTGGATACCATCCTGTCTTCTAATATGAGGAATTTCATCGTCTGAGAATTGGCTAAGTAGATAGTGAAATTTAGCTTCAGCCTAATCTTCTAACCATTGGTTTCCCTGGGTTACATTCTCACCCATATAACTGGAATAACCAAGGTGTGTTCGTGGTTTTTCAACCTTTCTCGGTTGTCTTTTTGGCCAAGCAGCCTGGTTGATTGTTTCTTCAAAACCAACTACAACAACTTTGACTAACTGACCAATAGGTCGGCAACATAGTTGATTCTTAATCAACATCTTCAATTTCAATCTTGAGGCTATTTATATGTTCTTGATGAAATATAGTCGTTTGAAGATGATTCATAATACCGTTGAGATGTTGATGATGTGGCTTCAAATAGCCGTTATGTAGTAATGTCTCAAACGGTTGCTTCTTCTTAAGCAAATGAGTGTTCAGACGATCCTGTGCTGACACTTCTATAGATGAGCTCTTTTGAGAGATTTTCTCGATATATCTCTGCTAATTCTCTCTCTTAATTTTCTTCTGCTTTCTTCAGCTTTTCTCTGATTTCCTTTGGAGTGTATATGAGGAGATATCCGTTGGATTTGTCCTTTTGCTTATTTTGTATATGCTTCCTTTTTATTTGCTTCCTGACACCATTTCTTCTTACTCCTTTGAATGAGGTGTTTAGTCCAAAAGTTGTTGCTGCAGTTTCTTCTTTGATTATATGATAATATAAACATTTAATCATATAATCTTTGCTTCTATGTTGAGAGTTGTTTCATGCATTCAGAGTTTTGATACGTTCAGATAATTGATCTCTCCAATCTTCACATATACTCTGATGCTTGCTTTTATCATATTGTAATTTTATCAGCTTCAACAAGTGCTCATGTATGCTTCATTCTTCTTCTTCTTCTTCTAAAATATTTCTTCTGGTGTTCAGATGATTGTAGCTTCATTTTTCTTCTTCTGAGATTTAGATAAAGATGTTGAATTAAATGTATTTTATTCAAACATCTTTCTTGTTGCTTTTACTTAGTTTTCTATCTCGTTCTGGACAACCAGCAGGTGCAGGTGTAGGTGCAGTAGGTCTGCGAACACAAAAATGCCTTTTGTTGCAGGTGCAGCGGTCATTGGAGAAAGTCATTGCAGAGTTTTCCTTATTTGTGCAAGACTTTGGTCGAGGTATAAAAGCATGTTTAGCTTTTATACTGAAATGCCTTTTGTTGCAGGTGCAGCAGTCATTAGAGAAAGTCATTGCAGAGTTTCCTTATTTGTGCAAGACTTTGATCGAGGCATAAAAGCATGTTTAGCTTTTATACTGAAATAAGTGTACTTCATTTTGGTAGAGTGTGCTTTACAGTTTAGCAACGTCTTCAAGAGGTCAATTCTTGATTCTGTTTGTAGACTTCTTCAGATAGTCTTCACATCTTCAGACGGTCTTCTCGTCTTCAGACGATCTTCACGTCTTCAGAAGGGTTGCGCACTTCAGACGACTTCAACACTTCAGAAGGCTTCAACACTTCAGACGAGTTGCTTACTTCAGACAGCTTCAACGCTTCAGACGAGTTGCTTACTTCAGAAAACTTCAACACTTCAGACAACCTTTATATTAAATCATGCATTTGTTCTTCTGATCCTGATCTTCTGATTCTTATTTTGTTCATCAAGTCTTCTTATGAATATTCCAACCTGAAACACAATCAACAAACCAATACCTTTCTCAGTAGAATCTGTTTATATAATCTTATTTGTTCTTATTATGTTCTTATATAATCTTATTTGTTACTCATTAAAACTAAAGGATATTAAGTCTTTGAGTCAGGTTTGAATGCTCAAACTGATTAATAGACTTCACAATCTCTGAAGATCATACGAATAAGGATTAGGGTGATCTGTTAACCCCTCCTTACTAGAATGTCTAATTGGGCATGGCCCACTCTCCACCCTTATCCTCTTTTAAATTAAAATTATCTTTACGAAATAAAACTAATAATAATAGTAGTTCTGTTATTTATTTCCTATTTAATTATTTCTTTTCCTTATTTATTTGATTTAATTAATATTTATCTTGTAAATTCAGGATGTTACAAAAAATATATTTTACCATTTTATTATTCCATTCAGTGAATATATTAAATGATGGAAATATAGCTGAAAGTAAATGATGATTTTTTATTTCATAATATACAAGTAATTTGAAAGAAATTAAAATTTTAAAAGCGACGATCATTTTGAAAGGAAAAATGTGATTCACCATTATACAATAAAAGAAAGAAATAATTAGATCAACTTTCTTTATTTCTTACCATATATAAGTTTTCAAATCAAACAATAATAGGTGAATTTTTTCTAACAGTGTCATTGAAATTTTAAAAATTATTGACATATCATTATTTGATTAAAATTTTGATGGCAAAGATGTAAGAAAACTTGATCTAAATTATGTTCGTAATAAATTTGAGTTTTTAAATGATTTATTTGAATGTAGAGAGAAATTAGAAAATTTAGAATTTGTAAAAAAGAAAGAAAAAATGAAATAAACTTATATATTGTTTGGATGGAGGGTAAAAAGAAAGTTAGAAATGTGACAATTTCTCTCATCTGTTTTGATTAGATGAAAAATTGAGAAAAAAAAATTTATTTATTTTATGAGCATGTGTCTCTATACATGTTCAAGCCATCTAAGATGAGATTTTACCATTTTTTTATTGAAGTTAACTCATTTTTTTCTTTTATGAGTGTGTTTATGTTGGTATCAAATTTTAAATATCTTTGAATTCCAGAAGAGATAAGTCTTTATATAGGATTCGAAAAGTTTACTGATGTTTTCGAATAAGCTAAGGTATTGATGAATTAAGAACAGAAATATTACTAAGTTATCAGAAAACCAAACATCTTTGAATTTAAAGAAGAAAGAAGGGAAATTCGAATGACTTGTTGGTTAATGACTAAGTTAACTTAGTGAGATTTTATAAAGAAAATATTTCTATGATATATATTAGATCTATAAACTTGAAAGAAAAATAGTTCTGTAAAACAGAAAGAAAGGATAAGTTCTTGTATTCATATAAAGGTAATTCGAATTACATAAAGTTCGAATGCAATACATGAAAAAATATAGAAGTACATGTAAGAAAAAGACTATCCTATGTCTTCGAATATCTAGAAAAGAACTATCCTATGTTTTCAAAAAGAACTTGACTCCTGCCTTCTTGTTCTTCATTTGAACCGCCTCTTCTTCATCCATTTCCACAGGCTTTGATTGAACCACCAGGGGAGGAGGTTAGTGCAAGAAAAAGTAAAAATCCTTGTGGATCAACAAAGAAAAGTGAAAGATGGAGTGAAGACGAAATAAGTTAAATATTTGGTTACGACGTTTAACCCAAAAGAGAATTCTTAAAAAGCTTTTAAAAGCTTATGGCTTTGGCTACTTCGTCGACCTTATCGAAAATGAAATCATTAAAGATTAGGTCGAACGCAGTAGCCAAAGGAAGAAGCTTTTCCATTTTGAACTAAGAGAAAAATAAGAGAGGAATGGAGAGGAATGAAGAAAATGTTCAGAATAGTTCTCCTATTTATAGGAGAGGAGAAAGGGAGAATAATAAATTCGTCCCAGAATGCACCAATCAGTAAAGCCTTCGTAAATGAGACTAAATGGACGGTGGACGGTAGTCAAAGGCCACCAAGAAATTGGCTAAAAGAGGTTTGACACGTGGCAAAGCCATGGAAGCCAAATGGTTAAGGAGGAACATGAGTTTCGAGGAAGATCGAGCATCATAATATTTCTAAGTTATACAAAAGAAAAAAAATCGAAGAAGTTGTTCGATTTTTATACTTCAGAATCGAAATACTGAGTGGATAAAAAGACTTAGAAAATATTTCATGAAAAGAGAAGGGACATTTGAAAGAAGTCAAGATTTGAAGAAACAATTAGTAGCAGTTATTGGAAGTTTCTTGTCCAAGACAGATGTCGAGATTCTAGTGGAGCATTGCCAAAAGTTCAAAAAGGATAAAGAAGTTTCTGACTGTTAGAAGACATGTCAGCCATGCATAGTGCCAACACATGAAAACTGTTGATGTGTCCTATGTATATTAGTTAGCCGTTAGAATTTAGAAGTCTATAAATAGGCAAATTCAGTATGTAATAAGGGTTGGATTCATTTCTTTGAAAACTCTCTGAAACACCAAAACGTCCATCCTTTCAGTGACAACTGGTTCTAAAGAGATATTCAAGTATGCAATTTCATTCACACTTTCATTTAATGCAATGTTTATGATTTCTTGTTTTGTTTAATCTTTTCTTTACGCATTCCAATTTGATTTCTTGTTAATTATTCATTTCCTTTCATTAAATTCTGTTCTTTCATTCATGCAATTATTTTCTTCTTAATTTACGTACTTCAATTTCGATTTCTTACTTGTTCAAAGTGTTGAGTGAATTCTGTTTAAAATCTCAGAATTAATCCACTTTAATTTCCAAAAGTTAAACAATGTAAACCTACTTCTTAAAAGAGTCCCTTTTGAGGACTGGATTCTAAGTCCCAGATTGATCATAGAATCAAAAGGTTAAGAGTAATCTTGGCTTTCGAGGTTTACTTTTATCACTCAAACAGTTTGGTAAGCCATTTTAGCTAGCTGCAAGCTGAAATTAGTAGCTGAAACTATTTCAACTGTGTTTGGTAAGGTAGCTTTTTTGGGTAGCTACCGGCTTTTCTTGAAAAGGTACTTAAGGTAGATTTTTTAAAAAAGCTCCAATTTTCAGCTACTAGATAAAAATTAATTACAAGTTTAACCCTCAACGACCCCTACTTATCATTATTTAATAATTAATGATGTCATAATATATGTCATGTTACCATTCTCAGCTAGTTTTGCCAAACACATTCAATCAAATCAGCTAGCTTTTCAGCTTTCAGCTAACTTTAATCTTTCAGCTAGTTTTACCAAACACACTCTATAATTGTGTTTCTAATCTTATTTTGTATTTGTTAGAACCAAACTTATGCCTTTAATGAAAACCATCATCTATATAACCCTGAATATATCACATTAAACATTAGAAATAAAAGTGGAAGTATACCTGAATTCATGATGATAAGAGAGCGATGTGGTTTGTGTGACACCCTTCTACCCCATACTCTTATATATTTAAGAAATAAAAGTTTAGAAAATGTAAAGTCCCTCGGTGGGTAAAAAGGTACACAAACACTCTTAATAAATCTCATAGTTCGAAAACGACTTTATTAAATGAACTCAAACTCCAAATATAAATTAATTATAAACAGCGGAAATCTCCATAGGAATAAAAACAATTAATAATCTACTGCCATACAAAGGCATCCAGAAATTCATAAAAAATACTCCTAATCTAGGAACATGGTAAAACCCCCAAGCACACCCTGATGTCACATCTACCAGAGCATACCCTTTTATTCATAATCGACACCAGTTGTGTCCTCATCAACACCTGTAAAATATATCCACAGAATACGGTGAGAAAAAGGAATACTACCTGTACATACACATAGAGAATACCCATCCTCACCCACAACATCATTACATCATGCTATCAATACATCAATAAATGACATTCATCTAAAACTCAACATATATTCAATCATCTATATCAACATATACGTGTCATACCATCATTCCTATTCACAACACATAAACATATCATTTATACAATCATCACGCTCATCATCATCATAATCTCATTCATATATCATCATATAGTTCTCATACCATCATTCACCCAAATAATCATATATTCTATTCTCACATATAATACTCATCATCATCAATATTCATAACATCATTTAATAACACCATTTCATCATGAAATATCACACATCAATACTCCTCTCATCGTCTACCCAAAGATCATGACTTGGAACTCCACACAATGGGCGCACCTCGTCAATCACTCTAGTTAGTACCAAGGTGGTCTACCGGTGTTACCACACACTATCCGATAGGTTGTACCCCCTTTATGGGCCCGCACAACGACATTCGACCCTAGGTTGTACCCCCTCTATGGGCCCGTACAATCACTCCTAGGTTGCACCCCCTCTATGGGCCCGTGCATCGAACGCCCCATCTTGATCCCCTGAGTTGTACCCCCTCTATGAGCCCGCACAACTCAGTTCACCTCCCGAATTGTACCCCCTCTCTGGGCCCGCACAATTCAGGTCTCATCACATATGCTCAAGGCATCTCTCCTAAGTTGTACACCCTCTATGGGCCCGCACAACTTAGATAACATCATCATCAAAAGGTGATATACACCATCATCATAAATCATCATTATCATGCATTAACATGCTCATCATCAAACATCATCATTATAAAGTGATATACACTTATCATCATCATCATCATCATACATCAATATGCTCATCATTAAACATCATAATAAGGTGATATACACCGACATCATTATCATCATCACACTCATCATCAATTATCATCATAATACATCATCACACTCATCATCAATTATCATCATAATACATCATCACACTCATCATCAAATATCATCATTATTCATCATCATAAGCATCACAATCCTCATCAAACATCATTAATCATCAACACAATACTCATTATAAAGTACTCTCAAACAACATCAATCATCATCAAACAGTTAGGATCTCAAAATCCACTCTGGTAATCGATTACCAACCTCTAGTAATCGATTACCCGCAAACAAGGTCTCTGGTAATCGATTACAACCCCCTTGTAATCGATTACCCGCAAGCAAACTCTCTGGTAATCGATTACAGCACCCCTGTAATCGATTACCCGCACACAAACTCTCTGGTAATCGATTACAGCACCCCTGTAATCGACTACCCGCAAACAAACAGTGCTTCTCGGTTGCCCAGAACACTCTGGTAATCGATTACCACATCTGGTAATCGATTACCCGCGACCCAGATCGCAGATTTCATGATTTCTCACCCCTCTAAACCCATCCAATCAATCCCTAATCAGTCTTTTTCGTCTAAACATCATTCATACTCATTAATAACATCAAATACTCAATAAATCATCAATCAATTACAGATTATACCATCAATTCATCAAAACCCCAATTTCCCAATCCCTAATCACCCTTTTTTCAATTATCTTCAATATCATCTTTACTCTCATTCAATAATTCGTCAATACACATACAATAAATCATCAATCACCAGATTATATCATCATTCTCAGTTATTCATTCATAAATTCGAATTATACATCTTAGATTACTACCCAAGTACCCCCTACATGCATATACAAGCAATACCCTCTCCCCCACCGTACCTTAAGCGAAGCTTTGATCACAGCAAGGAAGTCCTTTCTGGGATTCTTGGCGTTCACGCCACAGCAACTCTTTCTTGAGACTCCGTTTCTCCCCTCCTTAGCGTTTCGCTTACTGACGAATGATACGAATAAGGATTATGGTACTCTGTTAACCCCTCTTTACTGTAATAACTAATTGGGCTTGGGCCCACTCTCACCCCTCATTATTCTATTTTCAATTAAAATTATCTTTACGAAATAAAACTAATAATAGCAATACTCCTATTATTTATTTCCCATTAAATTAATTATTTTCTTAATTAATCTATTTAATTTAATTAATATTTATCCTAATAAAATTTAGGATGTTACAGTTTGGCCTTCCAGATTAACACGCACTTATATCTCAATGTGAGATGAGCTTTTTCGGAGACCAAGTCTCTTTCTGACAATTATAGCTCACCTTAAACTGACCAAATTGTGTTCGTAGAGAAATCAAAACTAAATGCACCCACAAGTCCTCAGAGAGTTCTAGCTTAGTTTTGAAGCAATGCGAGACATCTTCATTATGTACTCCTTAATTTTGCCCTTACCCATATATTTCTTTGAAATTAGGTTGGCAAAGAGTGTATCTATCTCAGACTTTTTTCATTCTTAACAAACCCCTTTTCAATTTCCGCGAGGAACTCCTTAACTGTATTTATGTTTTTAGTAATTGTACCCCAAAATGCTATTCGAATGACCTTCTTCATGATCATTAGACTCATGTGATTTGACTTCTCCCACATTTCCATTTCCCTCTTATTTTCAGAGGTACTCTTATCTGTAAGAGGTGGGGGTGAGTCTATCCTTAATGTAAGATCAAGATCCATTACTCCAAGAACTATCAAGACATTGTCCTTCCAGAACTTGGAGTTTGAGCCATTTAATACAGGAATAGAGTTGATATTGGCAGTAATATTGCCAGGATCCACTACAAGAAATTTAGTTTTTAGCGACAGCTATTATGCGACGACCACGTCACGTGCCGTCGCGAGTAGCGATGGCCAGGCCATCGCTAGTTCGTTGCTACAACATTAAATGCACTGTCCAATGCAATTAATTCTTAGAGACGGTCGGGCCGTTGCTATAATTATAATTTATTTTTTTTTAAAAAAAATAAAAACTAAATGTAGCGACGACTTAAGAGACGACATACCGTCGCTACATTAAAAATGAATTATTAATTTGCGCGCGCATTTTATTAAAAACGTAGCGACAGTCGTACTACGTTAAAAACCTGCACGCGTTTAAAACCCCTTCCCCTCCCCTCGTCCTCCATTTCCAAATCTCATTTCCTTCAAACTCCCCTTTCCTCTCATACAACCACCCCCGATTTCTGTCCCCTCACTCTGTTTATTTTGAAAAAGTGACCGATTAAAATGTTCCTCTCCTTCATAGGATCGTTTTAAACCGATCTGTTTTCAAAATAGTTGCCTGTAGGTGACGTTAGAGCTCATTCCAGAGTTATTCCTTTTTCGGAGTCGCAACAAGTAAGTTTTTTTTAAAAGCTTTAGTCAATTTATTTGTAATTAATAGTTTAAGTTTTATTAATTTATTAATGTGATACATAAATTAGGTTTATTTGTAATTAATAGTTTATGTGTAGTTAGTTTTTTATTAATTTATTTTTTATAATTAGGTTTATTTGTAATTAATAGTTTATTTGTAATTAATAATTTTAATTAATTTATTTATATTTAGGTTTATTTGTTTTATTAATTTATTAATGTGATATAGGCATTAGGTTTATTTGTAATTAATAGTTTAATTAATTTATTTGTAATTATTAGTTTATTTGTTTTATTAATTTATTAGTAATTATTTAATTTATTATTAATTAGTAATTAGTGATTAGTTTTTTAATTTATATAGTTATTTTTTTTATATAATATCTATAGTAATTATAATTATTTATTAATTTTATTAGTAATTAGTATATTAGTAATTAATTTATTAATTAAAATATTAGTAATATGTAATTAGTTTTTTAATTTAAATAATTATTTATTTTTTATATAATGTCTATAGTTATTAGTGCCTGGGATGCGTGGTAGAGGTGGAGAGAAGATCCCACGAGTAGAGGGAGGTCCATCCCTTCGGGCGAGCTACGCTAACAGGTAGCTCGCGCGATGCGGGAGGGAGAGCATCCATCTACTTTAGCGCGGCGGGCGCCATGCAGACTTCATTTTCTTCCTCCCCTCACCATCTGCTCCGGCGCAGTTCGATGGTATGAGGTTCATCCTAACACCGGGATTAGTTCAGATGCCTCCGATGCAGGAGGACGCTGTGCACGACCTAGACGATGTGCACGACCTAGACGCTGACGACGCTCAGGATGACCTGGATAGGGATGATGACCAGGAGTCTGATGAGGAGCCAGCTCGGTTCCAAGATGACGACACAAGCAGACCTCATGAGGCAGACGCTCGAGGTCGGTTTATTATCCGACCATTTGGCAAGGGGTGAGTTTGTTTATTTTTTTTCTTCTTTAGAATTGATATTAATATTGAATCTTTAATTTTTTTAACTGTTAATATTGAATGTTTTATTTTTCAAGTGGGTGCCTAACACCCCACCTATCGCAACCATTGGTCATGCGATCCGCTCGCAGTTCCGGGGTCCTCACTACCTTTGGGAGGTCACCCCGAAAGGATGTTAGGGACATGTGGTGGGAGGAATTCACGGTAATTAAAAACCCTATCCACTTTAAATTTTTTCTTAAGATATGTCAATTTGGCAGGATTTACCATATTTTTATTTTGCAGAGCCGAGTTACTTGGGACCCTTCTGATGAGGCCCAAATCAAGAAGGTATACGAGCAGAGGATTGCTCGTCGCCCTCGAGATATGATGAACAAGGCTCGGAAGGTTGGGAAGTGGTCCACGTGGTGTGGTGAGGAGGCCTGGGAGGGTCTTTTGGCCTACTGGGACTCTGCAGAATTCAAGGGGAAGTACGCTCGTAACAAGAGCAACCATGCTTCTCAATGCGGGGGAAAGTCCACACCACGGGCCACAGGGCCCACCATGAGGTGGGGTTAGATATGGTATATATAAACAAACGTTCTTCTGTATATGTTTCTATTTGTTGTTAAATTAATTAATTTGTAATTTTTCTGTGTAGGCTCGACAGCTTGGGCAGGAGGTCGAGGTGGACGAGTTCTTTGTTGCCACCCATGCCAAAAAGGGTGGTGGCTAGGTAGATGACCAGGCGCGATCCACCTATCTAAGTGTTTGTTTATAAGTGTTTTTTATATAATTTCATATTTATGCAAATTTAATATATAACTAATAACTAATTTTACTTTTACCTCAATAGACAAATTACAAGGTGCGCCTGATGGGGGTGGAGTCACAGATGGGGGACACCTCCATGACCGATGCCTCCACCAAGCTGGAGATCTGGAGGGATGTTGCGGGTGGCAAGACCCGAGGCCGTTGTTATGGCACCGAGGACTTGGCCTCCAACATTTGTCCAGGTGTGACCAGGTTGACTCAGGAGTCCCGGGCTCACCCGGGCGAGAGTACTGACGGGTTCGGGTCACGACATTCTACTGACGAGGCGCTGCGCCAGGAAGTCCTTGAAACAAAGGAGCAGTTACGGCAGGCCATGGCAAAGATTGCAGCGTTGGAGAATCAATTAGCACAACTTCGACGACGGATGTAACAGATCCTGAACGCTCATGCTACAGGTCAGGCTGATCAGGCTCCAGCTCAGGCACAACCGCACCCCCATTATGATCCCACTATGAATGACTAACCGGTGGATGATGAGGACGAGTCGCCCGCCCCAAAGCCCCAATGCCGCCGCCACCATTGATTTCTTTTTCATTATGCTTTATTGTATTATTTTATAACAGATTTTGTGTATATATTTTATATATATATATGTTTTTTTTAATATTGTTTTTCTAATTTTAAATTTAATAAATAATAAAATAAATAATAAAATTAATAAATTTAAGAAATTAATAAATTATTAAAATAAAATAAATAATAATAAATTTAATTTTAAAAAAAATTACCTGTAGCGACGACCATGGTTGTCACTACAGCCGTCTCTAGGTAAAAAAATTAAAAAGAAAAAGAATTATTCTTAGTGACGGCCATGTTTTTAGAGACGGCTTCAGCGACGGCTAGGCCGTCTCTAGGTAGCGACGACTCACTTTCCTCGTCGCTATTGTATTTACGACGGGCTACTTAGCGACGTCCACGTGGCCGTCTCTACGCCGTCGCTACACAGCCTGTAGTAGTGACTTTTCCTTGTGTAGCGACGGCCCCTGGCCGTCGCTAAAAATGAATTTTCTTGTAGTGATCATTCATAACTGAATTGAGAACAACAAATAGAAAATACACTCACATAAGTCTCAAAATAAACTTAAATTCAAATACAAATAAATCCCATTTCAAGATACCGTTAATACATTAATATTTTATCTTTGGATAAAATTTAATTATTCATTGATACTTTGACACAGTAATAAAATTCTAATAATAAGAACATGCCAAATAATAAACCTTCCTTTGGGCTGATTTAATATTTACACGCAAAACTGAATAATTATTATGCAGTTATCACCACAAGTGCACATGCAATTATGTAAAAATACTAATCTTCCTTTAGGCTGACTAGTACACATATAAATTACAAGCTCACAACCTTTTTATATTTTAAAATAAATTAATTTACACAATAGAGATCACTTTGCTGACATATTGTTTCAATTAATTAATCTCAAAATTAGGGGTGATCATGGGTTTAAGCAACCCAGCCAACCCGTCGGGTTTGACCCGACCCAGACCCATCAGGTCAGGTTGTTCGGGTTATCGGGTTGACCCAACCCGAAAAGAAGACAAATGGGTGTCAATAGGTCGGATAGTGGGTTGGGTGTTTGTTCACCCGAATAACCCGACCCGACCTGAACCCTTCATTTTATTTCTTAAACGACTATTTTTTAGGCTGAGTGAATTCATTACATTTTTGTGCAGCTGAGATTTATTATTCATTTCTCCCCTTTTGTGCCTCTAGTTAGAAAGAAACGAGGCCTAATCCCTTCCCCTTTCTCTCAAATCTCAATCTTTCTCACTTCTCAGCCCTCAATCGTAGACGACGCCGCTAACCGCCGTTCACCGTGTCTGTCTCCTCGTCATGCATCGCGCGCGATCCGTGTCCTGCTCCTCCATTCATCCTCGAGTCGAAGGTTCGTCATCCGCTCCTCATCTGTTCTGGTAAGTTGTCGTCCCCTATGTTGGTGACTTGGTGTGCTTGATGTTTGCTTTATTTCAATGTGCTTCAATCTCACTTTTTCTGTTCATGAAAAAATGATCGCTTTCCCTTGATTTCTTTTGGTATGTTGCTTCATAACCTTGACTCCTTGAGTAGACACCATACTGAGTTATATATGGCTATATGGATCACCTGAATTATTTTGATTTTTGAGTAGTATTATTTATGTCACATGGTCCTTCGAATTGTTTAGATATCTGGTCTGGTGTAGAAACTAGAAATCTGCAGCTGCTTGTGGAATTCTATAATTTTATGACAACAGAAACTTTTAATTGTGCATTTCTATAACTTTTGCATTTTTTTTACCAGGAGCACTTTTTTCTGCCTTTTTAACGACCCAGTTTTGGAAAGAAAAAAAGCCCGCCCAACCCGAAACCCAACCCGAACCGACCCATACCTATTCGGTTCGGGTCCAACCGAGAAAATGTTCCATACCCGAACCGACCCAAACCGTTGCTCTCACTCGGTCCGGTCCTTCAAATTGGGCAAACTCAACCCGACCCGACCCAGGATCATCCCTACTCAAAATATATATATAAAAACCTTTTTTTTTCCAGTATTTGAATTTAAAATTTAAAAAATAACGCGCGAATACATTTGTCATACAATAAATATAAGCTATATTTATAAAAACTGAAATGCGTAATCATATATGTCAAAATGCAACTGTTAATTAAAAAAACTGAATGCAAGCAATTGCTATACCAAAAATTCACGTACAAATGATTAACATATTTGTCAAAATCGACATAAAACCTGAACTTTTCTTATAATAACATATAATTATAAAAATTTAAATGAACAATTGGTTATTCCAACTTTCCTTTTAATTATATATATAATATATAATATAATTTAACTAACAATAAAAGCAACTATTGTCACAAGAATCCAAACGTATATTAAACGTTTACATAATATGCAATATATCAATTTAAAAAAAAAAATCATAACTGAAACTGAATTCAAAATAATCAATTGTATATAATTAATTTATAACGAATAACAACATATTCCTTGAAATATATAGATGCATTGATTGATAACTGTAATATAAAATTATACTACTTTTATCATGAAATCATTATTATAAAAGAAAAACAACAATATGCCAATTTAATTATGAACATATGCATATGATAATCATCGAATAATTGATTTCAAAATATTAGAAGACTTTTATTCTTCTTGATATACCAATTGAAACACAAAAGTTAACGCACATACAGATTTAAATACCATTCTCATATTTATCTGTTCTTATAATTGAATTCAAAATAAATAAATGTTATATTGAAATACATCTGAGTTTTATTAAAACAAGATCATCCAACTATCAAGATCCTTCTCTCCTTACTACAATAGTCAAAAGATACATATATATGACTTTATTTTAACTGAAAACACCTGACAAATATATAAAATACTATAATGAAGAAACATAGGGGTGATCCTGGGTCGGGTTGGTCGGGTTCGTGGTTTTTAAGAACCCGACCCGAGGTAGGGACACGGGTTGGGTCGGTTCGGGTGAGGAGAAAAACGTGGGTCAAAATCGACCCGACTCGACCCGAGGAATCATGGGTCGGGTTGGGTAGAGTTGGTCGGGTTGGGCCCTCCTTTTTGGGCCATAAAAAACAGAAAAAAACTAGTTTTTTGAAGTAGTTTCTTGGGCATTTTTGGGCCGATTTTAACCCTTAAAATGGTTTTTTATTTTTAACCTGCTCATGTTTCTTGTTGGACCATTGTATTGGACCCAAAAAATATATTTTTGTTGGACTATCTTCTCACTTTCATGGAGAATGGAGATTAAAACTAATAATGACCATTGACCAACTTTACAAAAGTAAAAACAGCATCCCACAAAAACCACAAAGGCACAAACACAAGTCTGAAATCTCCATAGTGTGCCATAATCATACAAAGTATCATACAGTTAATGACACTTGCTTCTTCAATAGTCCACCTATTATCTGTATTACTGAAATTTCAAAATATACATGCTTAACTTGGATTAAATTTTTAGATATGCATCTGAGAGTATCGAAGCAACATGTAAATGGGCATACCAAGATGTCACTCAAAATTCACAGTTATTGATATTCCCTTAAATCCACAGTTCATCAAACATCAATAGCTCAGCTAAGGGAGAGGGAGATTGTCGAAGACAGCTTACCCCAAAACTCCAAAACCGGCGCGACTGAGGGAGAGCGGGAATAGCTGAACGGGATTTGGGACTTTGACGGCGTCACGACGTCGCTAAATGTTACCGGCGCGGCGAGGGGAAGGAGATCAATGAAGAAGTAGGGTGGGTTTTTTGGTCTGTGACGGAAGGGAAGGGAACAGAGGTACGAATGGAGATCAACGGAACCGGAAGGCTGAAGACGGAAGTAAACGGAGGTGGAATTTTTGTTCCTTGACGGCTTCACGGCGACGGCGCAGCGGGAGGGATGAGCTCGATGAAGAAGGAGGGTGGGAGGGGGGTCTGCTAGGGCACGGCTCGGGCTCGGGGAGAAGGAAATAGGAATTAGGGGAAATATGTATAAACTAAAATGAAACGTATCTCTCTCTCTTGCGTTTTGCTTGGGCCTGGTCCAGAAAGGAAGAGGTTTTTTTTTCATGTGACCTCGGGTCGGGTCGGGTTATGTGGGTAAGCAAACCCCAAACCCGTCACCCGACCTACTCACCTTCGGTTCCTGTTCACTCGGGTTGGGTCTACCCGAGAACCCGGTGGACTCGGGTTGGGTAGAACACAACGGGTTGGTCGGGTTACTCATACCCATGAACACCCCTAAAGAAACATGTCCAGAAAAAAATTTTCTAATGATCAAACATGATATAGGCTCTGATACCAATTATTAGAACCAAATTTAAGTCTTTAATGAAAACTATCATCATCTATATAATCCTGAATCTATCATGTTAATAATTAAAAATAAAAGAGGAAGCATACCTGAATTCATATGATGATAAGAGAGTGGTACGGTTTGACCTTCTAGATCAACACATACTTTCTTGAGAGAACCTTTTAGTAATCTCTTTCTCTTCCTGATAATGGAATATCAAAATAGAAAATAGAAAAAAGAAAGTCGTACGATCTGGCGACCTAACCTATTTATAGATAAATAATGTTGTCTTTATTGTAAGGATGTATTCCTATAAAAAAAAAATTTGTAGAAAAAAAATTATTTAATCACTTAATTTGACATAACCATAGATATCTTTAATATATAATTATTCACATATCAAACCCAATCATTAAGAATCCAACAGTATTGTGTATATACTAATCCATCTTAACGTTTCTTCTCTGAGTTTTTTTTTTTTATTAATTTATACCCCCAACAGTTTGTCCAGATGGTATATTGGTATGATAGATCTTATAATTGCGAGGTAAAATTTACTTTTGAATTTGAGTGTTTACTTTTCAATATCATTCATGATATTCTTGCATTTCATCCACCTTTTCTATACACTATGATTAACACAATATCCTGCAATTTTGTATAATGGATTTGAGGTACTTGAAAAAATATTTGTGATATTGCTATTTTTTTTATTTTTTTGGCCTAACTTCTCTTCTAGATTTTCTCTCAAATCAAGCAAAACAAACACACTAAACATAAGATAATTGCTATATCTATTTTCTCATGACTCTTTTTCATATATATTGTGATACACATCTTTCTTGATTGTGACATGTAATATCAACTTTTAAATTAATTAAAGCAAAACAATATTAATTTTCTCTTTAATTTTTTATAAATCAAATTATATTTTTATTTTACTTAATTTCTTTTATATGTTAAACTTAATAAAATATTTCCAAATCATTGTTAAAATGATTTTATTAATGAAAGTAATTAAAAATTTCAAATGTGCACATGCACTTATATATAAGCAAATACTTATACTTTTTCTTAATTAAATAGTAATTATTTTATATTTCACAAAAATACTTCTACTGCACACAGCATGCATACTTAATAGTAAATTTGAAATCCAGAAACTGAAATAACCATTTAAAGCATTGAAATTAATTAGCATTTATTGTTGTTGCTCCTTTCATAAATACTGTTATCGTATACTCCCTCCGGACTTGAATATAAGAAAAAAAAAAACTCACTTTTAGTGGACTAAAATATAAGCAAATCTTAACTAATTTTACCCTATTTAATGAGATAAACCCAAAATGCCTTTTGATTTTACTTTCCAACCACTCTATTTAATGAATCATGTGCAAATAGAAAGAGAGTATGTTCACTTGAAACAAATTTCAATAAAATTGAATGTAGGGTAATTTAGGCAATGCAAGTACTTTTTATATGATATAAAAAAATTTAATGAGTTTAATCAATTTTTTTAATAGGTATGAATTTAATTATTTTTGTGTAATATTAATGGTCACGATAACGACAAATGCACTATCTTTAATCATATATGCTCTTCGCTCTTCGCCACATTTTGGTCTCTATCATTTTCTCTCCATTAAAAAACGCCTCTATGTGAAATTTGAAATTTTTTCCTTCTAATTGACATTCCTGGGATTTTTCTCGTGATAGATTCAATGAATTCTGCCTCAGAAAAATTTGCTTAGAACTTAAAATCGATCATGATTAATTAATATTAAAAAAAATGGCAAGATGCATCTAAACTAGCTATTAATTAGTTCATCCCATCTAACATCGTTTTTTACGAGTTTGCTTCACATATTCAACCAATCAATTTTTTTTAACAGCCAGATCATTTAACCCAAAAATTATGCAGAATAGGAGAGTGGCAAGTTGGTCTATCATTTTTACCTCAAGGTTTCATTAACATTATTGTGTTAAATTGTTAATATAATATTTTAATAATTTGATTATTCTCTCTCTTTTTTTTATCATTTTTTCCTGGCCATCCTACTAATCCAGCACCTCATAGCTCACATTTTAGGTTTTTTTTTTTAATTTTATTTTATGATGAGTAAACCCATCAATAGGGGCTAGCTGTGGTAAAATTTTCAACCTATTTTTTAAAATTGGGTCATTCATTCCTCCTTACCCCTTCTTTTTGGGTTAAAGGAGGGATAGTTTGGATTGATTTACTCATTTTATGTTATTATGTTTTTTTTATAGGCAAAAGATATGTTATTATGTTTTTTAAATATATAAAAATAAAAATTATTTAATTATATTTTTATTTTTGTTTAATTTTCATAAAATTATATAAAAATTAAGATAATAAATAATTATAATGAAGAATTTATCACATCGACGGTTGATCATAAAAATTCACATAATTTAAAATTGTGTAATATTTCAATCATATTATTTAAAGCATTTAATTAATATACATTATTAATATAAAAAAATTTACATAAATATCTCATGATATGATGTCATATTATTAAATGAATATGAAATCTCATATATAATTAAATTTGTTATTCAATAAACGACGTGATAATACATTATTAAATGTTTATGAATTTTTTTAACTGATAATATATATTTTAATTAAGCTCTTATTTAAAATATTAATAAATATCTTTTATTAGTACGAACTTATCAATGTTAAAATGTCATATAATATAATATAAATTATCATTATATAATATCATTATAGGTTAATATATTAAAAAGACTTAAATATGTTTTTGGTCCCTCTAAAATACACGTGTTTTTATTTTCGTCCCCTTAAAAATTTTTTATTCCCTAGAATTTTTTCTCTTCAAAATAGTACTCGCCGTTAGAATAGTTAACAGAGTGCTAATGTGACTGTTAACATCTATGCTAACTTGTTTTCAATTTAGTCCCTCTAAAATTGCTTCTATTTTATTTTAGTCCCCTTGTTAACGGCCACATCAGCACTCTGTTAACTATTCTAACTGAGAGAACTATTTTGAAAATAAAAAAATTTAGAGGGACTAAAAGATAAAAGAATTTTAGGAAGATGAAAATAAAAAACATGTGTATTTTAGAGAGACAAAAAAATATTTAAACCGATTAAAAATATCAGTATAAAATAATATAAAATAGAATTTATCTTATCATAACAAATCTAAAAAAAAAATTTAATATAGGGGTGCTCTTTATGGTACACAAAAAAGAATTTTGTGTATTGATACACAAATCCCATAACTGCCGCGTGTAGGTTGATATGACATTTTTTAATTTCTTTCCTATCAAAAACTAATTTTTATTGAAGCCCTTCATACTGTTGCAGGCCGCGCGCCTCTTCAAACTCAACCACAGTCCTATCCTACGATTACCTTATAACAATTGTAATAAACCTTATTTTTTAAATCATTTAAATTTCACAAGAATCAATGAGAGCAAGATAAGAAACTTGTCTTGGCGAATTCAACAAGTGTAATCCGGGTTGGGACGAGTCTCAACATCTTAGCCAATAGTAGAGGGGGACAAGGAGTGGCACCAGTGACATGGCCTTCAAGGTTGCGAGCAACTAGGAGAGAGTTGAATTGTTTGCACCACGTAGAATAATTTGTATCATTAAGTTTAATGAGTAATTGAGTAACAGTGTTAAATTCAATGAGGTCATTGTGGGAGAAGTATTGGCAGCGATGGTGTTATTAGATGATTCAGAAGCCACTTGAGGATGAAAAAAAAGGTCAGTTAAGCTTGAGAAACTCTTGATGTTATAAAACTCTTGATATTATAAAAAGAATAAAATGATTGTGTTTAATATTTTAAAATTCTCAATTTGTTACATCCAAATATGACTATATACATACACGACAACAATTTGAATTTAAAAAATAAGGTTTGTTACGAGATAATCCTAGGATAGGATTCCAACCTTTTATTCTCTTTGCCGTAAACCCACAAATCAGTGGTGGTGTCTATTGTCATCTAGATCTTAAGTTAGGAAGAAGATGGTTATGCAAGAGCACATTTTGTAGCTTATTATTAGAGGTCTGGTGTTTCATGGTGAACGCCTTCTTTTTGTCATCCAGGAATTTGGGGGGTCGAACAATCAACAAACTCTTAGGACCAATTCCGTAAACGTCTCCGGTAAGTCAACAGTCTCGCTTTACCTGTTTCTTCTTCCTTCTCTCCCAAATACATTAATTTACAATAGTGACTCTCAAATTAACAAAAATAAAGAAATAATTACACCCACCAAATGCATCTCAACAAACTTCACGCAATTAAAATAAAAGCCTATGTTCACGGGCATACATGGTGAGGAACATATACCAATATGCAACTGCCATCGCCAAGAAGGAAGCTCCTGCAGAAAAAAATACTAGTAGTAAGGGTTTTATTTGCAAAATACATTTTTTTCAACTAGTGTATGGTGAACAATTACAAAAACATACATCATCAGTAACGGAATATGCCATTCCAGCTGTCCACTTAAAATATGATTAAATCAAGGGCTCATATCCTTTGTGTACCGGTACAATTTTTTTTAACTTGTCTACCATAAATTTTTCCTATGTCACATGTCATCATAGAAAGCTCCATAAAACAAATGTCCTGCTGCGCCATTTCTAAACTAATCATACCTCCACTTCTCTACCTTATCTAAGGCACTCGGTGACAGCTATCACCAAATTTAATGTGTGCACCATTTTTGTCACGTTTAAGAGTTAATTTAAAATCTACGTACTTTTCTCTGAAGTTGATTATCTAGTGGAGAACACATAAACATGATGAAGTACGGTTACTTGAACAAGGTAAAGTACTAAACTTTGTTAGACATGAACTAATGTACTGTACGTTTGGTCAAGTAAACCATGCCCGGTACATTTCCATGAGTAACAAAATTAATTGTTTGCAAATTTATATCAATTTAACACAATCGCACTACCTGCTCAAGGGGCCGAGGGTGCCAGTAAAATTAATTGAGCATTACGGATGGTAGTTTTGCCGACAATCATGTCTCTTTAAAGAGATCAAACTCCCGAGTTATAATCGTCAACTACTGGATGGTGAAAACTGAATATTGCAATTGCATGTCCACCAACTCAGGCATAGACATGTAGCTAGGGTACACTATAAAAATAGTACCCTTTCATTTTACACCAATTGTAGTTGGAAAAATATAATTTGATATTCAAAAAATTAGGTGTATGAATTGTAAAGAACAAAGATAAAAAGAAAAAATGAAATGAAGAGAAGAAAGTAAAAGACGTGAAATGTGATAATTGATAGGATGAAAAATTAAAAAAAATGTGTGAGAAAGAGAGTTTGAGACAAATGAGTGTAAAAAAAAAATCAAAATTGTTGGTTTGTCATCGTATTAAGACTTTTATTTAATTTTTAATTATCCTAATTTACAGCACTATCTAGTTTCGTTGTCAATTCTAAATTTCATTATGCACAAAAAAAAAATCCAAATTTCATTATGATTGAAAAAATTATATATTTAATATATTAAAGATAAAATACATAAAAAAAATAAATACACCAATTAACTTTGATTATTTTCACATTTAACCCTTTCAAAAAGGGGTTAAGTATGTTTTTGGTCCCTCAAAATTTTCTGAAATTTGGTTTTAATCCTTGTAATTTAAAATCACTGGTTTTGGTCTCTCAAAAATTGAAAATACACCAATTTAGTCCTTATCGATAAAAATCTGTAGCTAATTCGTAGCAAAATTTGCAGCAAAACTAAGGAATAAGGACTAAATTGATGTATTTTCAATATTTGAGGGACCAAAACTAGTGATTTTAAATTATAAGGATTAAAATCAAATTCCAGAAATTTTTGAGGCACCAAAAACATATTTAACTCTTACAAAATATAATAGACAAGTGCATGATGAATATGGGTGTTGATTTGATTCACTCAATGAATTCAATGATCTTTTTCCTTCAACTAATTAATTTGCTTAATTGGTTGGATTTATATATTTCAACCCAACTAAACCCATTATCAATGATTTGATTTTTAAATTTTGCTTTTTCAACCGGAACTAACCTGAAAAACCAATCAACTATTTTCTTATACATTTATATTTTAATACTTAAAATTCTCATATATTTTTATTTTTTAAATTTTATTCATTTTGACATTATTATGATTGTTACCAAGCTTCTTTGATCTTTTTTATATATTTATTATCCAAACTTATTATAATATTTTGGGTAAAAAATTTAATGAGATATGCAAAATTATAATGGCGTAAAATCTAAATATTAACTAAAAGTAATATTAGTATTTAAAATTATTTTAATTATTATTTAAAATTGTTGAAAAATAAGGAATTTTTACCTTGTAATTGTATAATATAAATAACTGCCAAAATTTTATATAAAAAAGATAAGATGTGTGCATCACAATTTGGAAATGTGTAATAATTTATTTTTATATTAACTTAGTTAAATTGAATTATTTTATTTTAGATTTGGTGAGAAAATTAAAAATGGAACTAAATTAAATCTTTTAAATATGATTAACTCAGATTTAATTTCAACTGTGTGTATTTGATTTTCATTAAAATCACGTTTCAAACGTGAATCTTGACCAACAATTCACGTTATAAACTTGAATCCAGGGTAAACCAAACATGCTCACAATTCCAAATAAAATGAAATAAAAGAGGTTTAATTGTACTTTTGATCCCTCTAATTTAAATTTTGTGCAATTTTAATTCCTCGAGTTTTTCTCGAACAAATTAAGTCCATGTAGTCCTCCCTCAATTATCTTCTACATAAAATCCTCAAATTCTCACTTTCTATTCAATATATTCACAAATTGAATTGATTTAATCATTTTAAATCTTTTTAATCCAAATACACACCAATTAAAATATCAAATTTTACATAGTGCAAAAAACATCCCAAATTTTTACCCTCTTTGTACTAATTCACACCCTATAAAATCCTTCAAATTTTATTGATTTTTTTACATTTAAAACTATTTCATATCTTAAATCTATCATAAATTCTCAAATATGTAGATTGAAAATGAGAATTTGAGAATTTTAGATAAAAATAATTAACGAAAAGACCAAACTAACAAATTTGCTTAATTTTGAAAGTATACGGAAACTTAATTTGCACAAAAAAAAAGCCTTGAGGGATCAAAATTACCGAGAGTCCAAATTAGAGCAACCAAAAGTTCAATTAACCCAATAAAAATGGTCTTTAAGCATATAAGCTCCAGTAAAGAATTATATGCTTATAAACCATGGATGAACAAAGGAAGGAAGCATCCTTCAGCCTCCATCGTTCATATCTATATAATAGTAAGATAATATAAAGGTAATTGGGCATGCGCTGTAGAAATACTACTAATTAACATACAGCTAGATGAAGCTTCAGTGCTTATATAACAACATTCCAAAATAAACCCAAACTTACACTCTGGTCTGGTCATTTGTTCAAAAGTCAGTATTTTGAAATAGATGAACAATAATTAACGGGAAAACCAATAGTTAACGAGAAAAGGAAAAGAACAAATAGATATGGAAAAGTGGTAGAGCTCAGCAGCATTAACGTGGTGCAGTGTTCATCAAAATCAGAAAAAGTCTGCATGTCTGAATCTGCAAAACTGTATCATCTGTGACGCTACAGGCAAACAAACAGTGTACGAGTTTCCCGCGTGACTCATAGTTACTATTACTTTCTCGCTTTCCCATACCAAACTAACCAAACACATACATACATACATACGACTAGCGTGGGATTCAAACGGTAAATTAAAATAAAAACATCTTATTATTTTCTTCATTTATTAAGAAAAAGAAAAAAAAATAAAATAAAGAAATGACGACCCAACAAGGAAGAAATAAACTGAAAGTCCATAGAACAATTAATAAAGGGAGAACGAGCTAGGTACATTGTCTTCAACAAATGCCAAAAGCAAACAAAAAATAGTGGAATGAATTGGCAATAGCTCAATCAGACCAAAAGAAAATGGTGTCACTTTAACTTCTTGGATCATGAATCTCTTTGACTCATTCAATATATAGTTTGTGAATTTTCAGGTAGCGTACGTTGTGTAAAGAAAAAAAGGAGATATTAATATGAGAGCGGTGATAAGGAGAAGAGGAGGAGAAAAACAGGAAAAAGATGACAGATGTGAACGAACACAAAACCAACTCAAATGCATGCCATACACGTTCAATTCAACAAACAATATTGGAAGTTATTCCCTGTGCTCATCTGCATACTTCCATTCTATACCCTCCTACTCATTTTCACATCATCATAAGATAAGATCAGATCAAATCCAATTCCATTAACTTCCAACTTTCTTTGTCTTTGGCCTATGTTTCCTTTCCCTTTTATGAGAAAATATTGACAATTCACAATCATGGTAAAAGAGCATTTCATTTCATGTTAATTTGTTCAGAATCAACCACCCGGACATTAATCACCAAAATCATCTTATCACATAATGAAATGAAATAAAAAATTAGGAAATTAAAGACGAATTAATGAGTAAGAACCCTAGCTAGCTAGATCTCCATTAAAATTTGAGATTACAAATTGTTCCTTTTTTGCACAAATACACACACTTGTCCAACTAAGTACCCTATCGACACTAAAATCCAGCAATGATGGAGAAGCGAGGATGATACCAAAAATGCCCAACCAGCTTGGCCTAAAAATTGAAAGATAGAGAAAGAATCGAAATTAGGGTTTCTTACCAAGAGTGTGCTTGTTATTGTGCATCCAAACCTTAAGCACGTGTCTCTTCACACAAGTTTCCGTACAGAATTGCTCCACCGCAGCTTCATCATGCTTCTGGATTCTCCACCCTAACCGCTCCGCAAATGCCAGCATCTTATCCTTCTGCTCCTGCGTGAACTTTGTCCTATGCCTTTTCTTCGTTCCACTACCGCCTCCGCCGCCGCTGCTGCTCGGATTGGACATATCCTCCTCGTCTCTACTGAAACCCCCTCCCGAAGCCGCAGGTGGAAGAGCTAAAGGTC
This sequence comes from Sesbania bispinosa, assembly GCA_026901365.1. Classification (NCBI taxonomy): domain Eukaryota; kingdom Viridiplantae; phylum Streptophyta; class Magnoliopsida; order Fabales; family Fabaceae; genus Sesbania; species Sesbania bispinosa. Next base: position 1,970,609 of record QLOH01000086.1, on the reverse strand, counting down.
GGTGCTGGGAAAGCGGCGGAGTTACCATGTGGTGGTGGAGGTAACCGGCTGCAGTCGGTGGCGCTGCGCGGTGGTAGTAAGGGGAGAATTGGTGGTGGTACTGTGGCTGCAGCGGGGGCTGTGGCCGTGGCTGGTGGTAGGAGGTGATTTCACCGTCGATCTCCTTGCGGTGAAAATTCCGGTGACAGTTACAGGCAGCGCAAATTACGGCCTCGAGCGTACCTTCCTCACCGGCTGCCAAGAACTCGCAGCAACCGTCGACAGCGTGACCACCTATACCGACGGCGTGGTTCTTTTGACATTCCCTGTACCTGACTGTCCCCGCTGGCCCACTTTTTCGACCACCTGTCGTGGTGATGGTGGTTGCACCTCCCTCAGCTCCTACGGCGCCGCTCATTTTCAACCTCGCCGTTGAGTTTCCAAGAAATCCCATTTCCTCTTCCTCTTCCTCTTCCTCCTCCTCTTCTTCCTCTTGGTCTCCGTGCTCGTCAAAATCCATATCGCTCTCCACTTTTTTTTTTTTTCTAAAAAAGTATAACTAAATAAATTTCCTGTTTTATTTGGAAATTAGGTTATACATTATTTCTTGGTAGGGATGGGATGGGACTGTGGGAGAAGATCTACAGTCAACAATTCTATATGAGAGGTGAGGTGAGTCTAGTCAATTGAATGATAAAGTCATAAAGCAGCACAAGAAATTTCACTGAGGATTATAGTAACTAGGTAAGAATAACACTGAGTATTTATTTATTTATTTATATCACTTAAATAAAAATAGTAATTTTTTTATTAATTAGTAATATTAATATTTTATTTGTTTGAACTCGGCGTTGAAGATAAGAGAGGATGTGGTCATCAATAACCCGTCTGCAGAAAAAGAGGTGTCTCACTCTGTAAAGCCTTTCAAATACTTGCCCATTATTACATTAATTAACATACGCATCTATCATGTTCAGACATTTACTTTTTACTACTTTAACTGACTACCCCTCTGCTCTTTTTTTTTAATAATCTTTTTTACGTTTTTAAAAAATGTAAGTTTTAAAATATGTATTCAACCAAACAGCTGCGAGTGAAATATTTAAAATATAGATAAACTTATTAATGTGATAATTGTATGGAAGAAAAAAATAAAAAGAATTATATTGTTCAACAAGTTTACTTACCCCTATATGTTATGTGTTACCGAAGATAGTTGAAAAAGATAAAAATTATGAAAAATAGGAGAACAAAATAAACTATAAAGGGAAAAGCAATGGAATGGTGCTTGAAAAATTGGCAGCAGAAATGGGAGAGGGAGGGGAGCCATAAACTTAGGACACCGACTTGTCGTCGGAAAAATTAATCTGTCGGCATTTATGGGAGCTGCCTACGTGCCCTCCTCTTCCGACATGACATGACGTCACTCACATGTCACCATTTCTTTCTCTTCTTTATTGAATTCATTGTACATTAGCCATTAGGGATTAGCGTTACTTCCATTCTTCTCTCTCATTTGGTACGGTTCCATGTGTGATACATTAATGCTATGTTTGGTTTTTATTTGATTCGGATGCGGATAGAAGTTCCTCCCAGGAACGTTTATTTAGTCTATGTTTAGTTTGCACTTGAGTAGAATTAATTTTAAAAATTAATGGTTAAAATGAGCAAGATACATTTTTCGAAGTACATTGAACGGAAGTGATTTAAAATCAATTATGTGAAACTATGCACTACAACAAAAATATAAATTAGCGACGACCCGATGAGTCACTATTAACGACGGTCTAACCGTGGCTATGTCGTCGCTATAACATTAAATGCACTGTTCAATGCAATTAATACTTAGAGACGGCTTAGCTGTAGCTAGGAAGTGCTACCATTAAATTTTATTTATTTATTTTTGAAAAAAAAAATAAAAATAAAATGTAGCGATGGCAGGCCGTCGCTACATTAAAAATAAAATTTTAATTTGCGCGAACATTTTTTTAAAACACGTAGAGACGGCCAGGCCGTCGCCGTGTTAAAAAACTGTAGGAGTAAAAACATTTCCCCTCCCCTCTTTCTCCATTTCCAACTTCTTCTTCCTCCAAACTCCCTTTTTCTCTCATACGGCCACCCCCTCTTTATGTCCCCTCTCTCTGTTTATTTTGAAAAACTCACCGATTAAAACATTCCCCTCCTTCATAGGATCGTTTTGAACCGATCAGTTTTCAAAATAGTTGTCTGTAGGTGACTTTAGAGCTCGTTCCAAATTCGTTCCTTCTCCAAAGTCGCAACAAGTAAGTTTTCTTATAGCTTTAATTAATTTATTTGTAATTAATAGTTTATTTTTTATTAATTTATTAATGTGATATAGGAATTAGGTTTATTTGAAATTAATAGTTTACTTGTAGAATGTTTACTTGTTAATCACCTCTCAAATTTAATATTTTAATACTTCCTTTATGCTTAATAAACAAGTTATAATCATATTTTGTCAATTTAAGTTCATAATGGGCTTAATTAGTTGAATTTGTTAGAATAATTAAAAAATTACATTGTTTAAGTATTTCAAGCATAACTTGAGTTATTGACATCTAAAACTATGAAATTTATATTATAGGAAACCTGGAAGAAAACCCTACTACTTTCCTGTTATTGAACCCAAGAGCTAAATATGATGTTTATGGGTCAAAATAAGCTTGGAAGTCGGAACAGTCATCCTACCATGAGAACCTAAACAGCACCAAGAGATTGGATCATAACTTGGGCTTCATAATTCTCTTTCCGTTAAAACTAACGACAATGGAAAATTAACATTCAAGGCTCTAATTATTCTAAAGACAACTATCTTGGATTAGGCCATCTCAGTGATGAAATTCTCGATCCAAGTGAGAGACAAATTGTTGAATTATAGATAGGAAAAGAAATATATAATGGATGAATGATTCAAAGTAATAGACAAAAGCGATAGATAATTAATCAATAATTTCATTTATGGACAAAACATGTCGAGAAATGGCTGAATATTCAGCATAGAAATGATATATTTTCACCTCCTATAAATAGGAAGACTTGCTAGCTAGATAGGAAATCATCAAAGTTGTATAATTACCGAGTCTTTCATTTACTTTTATCTATATCTTTATTGTAAAGTCTTTATGAAAGGCTAAGTTTGTATTCAATTCAAGGATTCAAGCTTTTTTCATCTTGTTTTTTAGGTTTGATCTTCATTTACATGCATATTAAATTATATATACTTTTTTTTTCTACTCTACTTGCTTCAATTTTATATTTCTTTGATCAAAACTTGACTAATTAACATATTATGGTTATGAAAATTTATAATTAAAGTTTATTGTATTCTTGATTGGTTAATTATCATGCAATTATATTACTCAAGCATGAGAATTTATAGTAGATAAATAATATACTCTCTCCACTAATTTCTTTATATGTGTCATAATTTTACTGAAGCATGAGAATTAAGAAATCACCTCTTTAAATTACTCTCTCCATTCATTTTAATCTGTCCACTTTAGAAGAAAATGCTAGCCCTTTATATTCGTCCATTTCAGAAATTCAAGGGAGCATTTATTACTCTTTTCTCAATTACACCTACACCTACTAATCTCTCTAGTAATTAATGAGAGAGATAAAAGAAGAGACATATGGTATAATAAAAAGAGTAAAAATAATTTTGAGGAAAACAAAAGTATTAATTTCTTCCTTAATCTTTGTGCCCCTCACTAAAGTGGAAATATAAAAAACAAATGAAATATAAATTTGATCTCACATTGGAAAATGAGGCCGGCACTCATTCACCATAATCTCTCTCTCAATTAATTTTAATACTATCTCCGGTCCTATTTATAAGAACCTTCTGTAGAGATGCTCTTGGTCTTTTTTATAAGAACCTTTTTAGATTGTCCCTTGCATTAATTATTTTTCGACAAAAATACCCCATTAGTGGGGATAGGTGAATAATTAATGAATAAAGAGAGAAAGACACAATGAATTAATTAAATGGAGAGAGAAATATAATGGGTCTCAATAAATTCAAGGGTAATTATGTAAAGATGATACATATTCATGACAAATTTATTATGATCAACTAAATCAACCAACTTCCTTAATCCTTGTGAAGTGGCTAAAAGGTTCTTATAATTAGGACCGGAGGTAGTATTACTTTTTTCTCTCATTTCATGGTACACTACATGAAAAACGCATATTAGTCGCTACACAACGAAAAGTCATCGCTACAAGCTACGTAGCGACGGCTTAGAGACGGCCACTGGGACGACGTTACAGAGCTCGTCATAAATGCAGTAGCGACGAGCAAAGTACGTCGCGCTATGTAGAGACGGTCAAGCCGTCGCTGGAGCCGTCGCTAAAAACATGCTCGCTACGAATATTTTTTTTCAATTTTTTTTCTAGCGACAGTTGTGGCCATCACTACAGGTAAATTTTTTTAAATTAAATTTATTATTATTTATTTTATTTTAATATTTAAGGTATAGGGTATATCATTTATTAATTTTAAAATTATAAAAACAATACTAAATACTATATGAACACATCGAGAGAAGAAAACATATATATAATATACACATAATCTGATCAAACATAATACAATAAAACCATAAAAAAAACATAATGAAAAAGAAATCAATGGCGGCAGCAACGCTGGTGCTGTGGTGGGGCCAACTCCTCCTCCTCATCCAACGGTTGGTCATCTAGGGCGACATCATAATAGGGGTGCGGTTGAGCCTGAGTTGTAGGTTGAGCAGTCTGAGCCTCCAGCAACTACTGCATCTGTCGTCAGAGTCATCCTAACTCATCCTCCAACACTGCAGCCTTCGCTATGGCCTGGCGAGACTCCTGCCTTGCTTCATTTACTTCCTAGCGCAACACCTCCAAAGTTGAATGTCGTGACCCGAACCCGTCAGTACTCCCGCAGGTGTGAGCCCGGGACTCCTGAGTCAAACTGGTCACACCTGGACGAATGTTGGAGGCCATGCCCCCGGTGCCATAACAACGGCCTCATGTCTTGCCACCTGCAACATCCCTCTAGATCTCCAGCTTGGTGGCGACATAAAAAATGGAGGTGTCCCCCATCTGTGACTCCAACTCCCTCAGGCGCTCCTTATAATTTGTTTGTTGAGGTAAAAGTAAAATTAGTTATTAGTTATATATTCAATTGCATAAATATGAAATTATATAAAAAAACACTTACATAGGTAGACCGCGCTCAGTCATCTACCCAACACCACCCTTTTTTACGTGGGTGGCAACAAAGAACTCATTCAGCTCGACCTCCCACCCAAGCTGTTGAGCCTACACAGAAAAATTTCACAAATTAATTATTTTAACAACAAATAGAAACATAATACAGAAGAGTTTTTGTTTATACATACCATATCCAACGCCACCTTATGGTGGGCCCTGCGGCCTGTGGTGTGGGCTACCCCCCACGTTGAGAAGCTCGGTTGCTCTTGTTACGAGCAGACTTCCCTTTGAATTCCGCAGAGTCCCAGTAGGCCAAAATACCCTCCCAAGCCTCCTCACCACACCATGTGGGTCTCTTCCCAGCCTTCCGAGCCTTGTTCATCATATCTCGAAGGCGAGGAGCAACTAGGGGTGGAAATAGGCCAGACCGCTTGACAGGGGCCTATGGCCCAGCCTACTTAAGGCCTAATTTGGCTCGGCTCGTTTAATAAAAAGGCCAGATCTAGGTTTTTGAAAAAGCCTTTTTAATTAAATAGGCCAGGCTCAGGCTTTTTAAAGAGCCTATTTGGCTTGACAGGCTAGCCTATTATAAATAATATTATTTTTAATAAACATATAAATATTTTATATATAATAAATATTACAATAATATATAATTTTTAAAATTTTTCTATTGACCTATTTAGAGATAGGCTTATTTTCTTATCTAAACGTATATGTTAGTGACATATTTACATTATAAAAAAGTAAGTATTAGTTTGTAAGCGCACTGACCTATTTAGAGATATTTATTGACCTGTTTAAAGGTCATAATATGAAATGAGCTTTTAAACAGGATAATAGGCCAAACCAGGCTTTGAAACAGGCCAGACCAGGCCTAAAAAAATGGCCTATGACAGGTAACAGGCCAGACTTGGGCCACAAAAATATAATGCAGGTCGGGCTTGGGCCCTGCAAAGCCTAGCTTGGCTTGGCCTACTTCCACCCCTAGGAGCAACCCTCTGCTCGTACACCTTCTTGATTTGGGCCTCATGAGAAGGGTCCCAAGTAACTCAACTCTGCAAAATAAAAATATGGTAAGTTATGACAAATTGACATATCTTAAGAAAAAAATTTAAAGTAGATAGGGTTTATAATTACCGTGAACTCTTCCCACCACCTATCCCTTACATCCTTCGGGTGACCTCCCAAAGGTAGTGAGGACCCCGGAACTGCGAACGGATCGCATGACCAATGGCTGCGATAGGTGGGTTGTTAAGCACCCATATGCAAAATAAAATATTCAATATTAACAGTTGAAACAATTAAATATGTTATATTAATATCAATTCTAAAGAAGGAAAAAAGATAAACAAACTCACCCCTTGCCAAATGACCAGATAATAACCCAACCTTGAACGTCTACCTCATGAGATCGGCTTGAGCCGACACCCTGGAACCGAGTTGGCTCCCTATCAGGCTCATGGTCAGCGTCCTTGTCCATCTGATCCTGAGCGTCGTCAGCGTCTAGGTCGGGCACAGGGTCCTCCTGCACTGGAGGCATCTGAACTAATCCCGGTGTCGGGATGAACCTTATACCATCGAACTGGGGAGCAGATGGTGGAGGGGAGGAAGAAGAAGAAGACTGGATGACGGTCGCTGGAGCCGTTGAAGTAGATGGATGCTTCGGCATCTGATCAGAGTGAGAGTGAGAGAGGTTGGTCCTCTCCTGCATCGCGCGAGCTGCCCGTGCACGTAGCTCCCCCGGAGGGATGAACCTCCCTCTACTCGGTGTGATCTTCTCTCCACCTCTACAACGCATCATAGGCACTAATGACTATAGACATTATATAAAAATTAAATAGTTATATAAATTAAAATTACTAAATACTAATTACTAATATATAAATAAATAAAATAATTACTAATGTACTAATTACTAATTACTATAGACATTATATAAAAAAATAAATAATTATATAAATTAAAAAAACTAATTATTAATAAATTAAATAATTACTAATATACTAATTACTAACTACTTTACTAATATACTAATTAAATAATTATATAAATTAAAATTACTAATGACTTATTACTAATATACTAATAAATTAAATAATTACTAATATACTAATCACTAAAGCAATGTTTAAAACGGTTAACCTAATTTCTATATCACATTAATAAACTAATAAAACAAATAAACTATTAATTAAAAATAAATTAATTAAAGCTATAAAAAAACTTATTTGTTGCAACTTTGCAAAAGGAACGAATATGGATTGAGCTCTAAAGTCACCTACAAGCAACTATTTTGATTTCTGATCGGTTCAAAACGATCCTATAAAGGAGGGGAACTGTTTAATTGGTGAGTTTTTTTAGAATAAATAGAGAGAGGGGACAGAAAGAGAAGGGTGGCCGTATGAGAGAAAAAAGGAATTTGGAGGAAGAGTAAGTTGAAAATGGAGGAAGAGGGGGGAAAAGGCTTTTACGCGTACAACTTTTAACGTAGCGTTGCTGTTGCCGTCGTTACGTTTTAAAAAAAAATCAGCGCGCGCAAATTAAAATTTTTATTTTTAATGTAACGACGACCTACATTTTATTTTATCTTTTTCAGAAACAAATAAAAAAAATTTAATTGTAGCGTGACGGCCAGGCTGTCGCTACCGTCACTACCTAGCGATGGCCATCTATAAATATTAATTGCACTGAGCAGTGCATTTAATGTTGTAGCGACGCTATAGCGACACATTATGGCCGTCTCTACCAGGCCGTCACTAATTTGCGTTTTTCTTGTAGTGGTAAAATTCACACACAACTTGTGAGATAAGGATTCTCCCTCTCATTCTCTCCCTTCCTTCTTTTCCTAGTTGAATTTTTAAATGCTAATAAAGGTTAATCCTTACTTTTATTTTTTTTGAAATTTGACTGCTTACTTTCAGAAAAAAAAATTTTCATTTCCATTTCATATCTTTTAATTTTAATTACAAAAAATGTCAACTTTTTTTCCATTTTAGTTCATGTTTTAGAGTTTTCTGAAGAAAAAGGAGAAACAAAAACAAAGTTATTTTTACTGTTTCCTATACAAAACTTTGAAGTCAAGAAATTAACAAAATGAGAATGGTGTTATATTTTCGTAGGTTCGAGCTCTTAATTGTCTTCTTGGGTAAGGTAAATGTAAGTGTGTCTGTAAGTTCTATTTAAGCGTGAAGGTTTTCCCTTCCTCGGATTGGGGCATTGCATCCTATCACCCTAATTTTTTTAGAATTATAAAAAATTGAAAAAAAATTGTAATTAAAAACAAAAAAAAATCAAGAAATGAAACAAAATGTTTTCTAATTCTGAAAGTAAAATAGCCCCTAAAATCCTATCCTATCATTTTCTATTTCAATCCTTCTTTCTAATATAAATATTTATTCTTATTGTTAAGATTTTAATTTATTTAAGGGAAAATAAGTTTTTCATCCCTATAGTTTCGGTCAACTTTAGTCTTCGTCCATGTACTTTAAATCCTGTGTTTTTTATCCTTAAACTTTCTATATCCCCAAACCGTGGTCCTTGCCGTTAGTGAGATCTGTTGACCTAATGAGCTGACTAACAGAAGTTACATGTAAGCCTCAATAGTGAGTCACAAATAACTGTGGCCTCATGTAATTAACCTTTATATTAATTTTTAATTATTAAATTATTCATAATTACTAAATTAGGGTTTTGGACTCAACAATTTTACTCGAGAACAAACCTAATTTAGTAATTGGGTTTATTTTCATGATTAAAAAATAATAAAAAAATATTAATTAGAGGAGTAAGCTATGTGGGGCACACTATTGAAGTTGACATGTAACTTCTGTTAGCGAGCTCATCAGGTTAACAGATCTTACTAACGGTTAGGGATCACAGATTGGGGGTTTAGAAAGTTAAGGGACAAAAAACAAAGGATATTTAAAGTACATGAACGAAGACCAAAATTGACCGAAACTATAGGGACGTAAAACATATCTTTCCCTTTATTTAATTATAACTTATTATAAAATAATAATGTTAATTTTATTTTAATAGTAAAATATAATCTACTATTTTAATTTTAAATTGGATAATTATCCAAAATTATTTTAATTCTTATTTTTCAATTTCAAATATATTAATTTATTATAAATTTAATTTTAATTATATAAAAATATACATTTACGCATGTATTATGTGGGTTAATATAAACTACAAGAAATTCGACTTTTAGCGACGGTCAAAAGTCGTCTCTAAAAGTGAAAGATCGTCGCAACAATCTATGTAGCGACGACCTAACGGACGTCGCTAAAAGGTTCATCTTTAATGCAGTTGCAACGAACAAAATAGGTCGTCGCTACGTAGAGACGGTCAAGCCGTCGCTAAGGCCATGGTCGTCGCAACGTATTATTGTTATTTTTATATTTTTTTATCTAGTGACGGCCATGGTCGTCGCTAAAGATAATTTTTTTTAATTTAAATTTATTATTATTTGTTTTATTTTAATATTTGTTAATTTTAAATTTATAAAGAAAAATACAAAATACTATATAAACACATTGATAGAGGAAAAATATATATTTAAAATATATATATAAAGATTGTTCAAACATAATACAATAAAAGTATAAGAAAATATAATAAAAAAATCAATGGTGGCGGCGACGACGCTGGTGTTGTGTCGGGGGACGATCCTCATCCTCATCCAATGGCTGCTCGTCCAGGGCATCATTGTAGTGGGGTGCGGCTGAGCCTGAGCCTGAGCAGCCTAAGCTTCCAGTAACTAGTGCATCTGTTGTCGGAGTCGTACGAAGTCCTCCTCCAACTATGCAGCCTTCGCTTTAACCCGACTAGCCTGCTTCCTTGCTATTCACTAACTTCCTGGCACAGCGGTTCCTCAGTCGAATGTCGTGACCAGGACCCGTCACTCCCGCTAGTATGAGCCTGAGACTCCTGAGTGAGGCTGGTCACACCTGGATGAAGGTTGGTTGACAAGTCCTCGGTGCCATAACAACAACCTCGAGTCTTGCCACCCGCAACATCCTTCCAAATCTGTAGCTTGGTGGAGCCATCAAAGCTGGAGTTATCCCCCATTTGTGACTCCACCTCCCTCAGACGGCCCGAGTAATTTGTCTGTTGAGTACAGGTAAATGTATAATTAATTAGTTATATATTCAATTACAAATATTTGAAATTATATAAAAAAACACTCATAGGCACAAACTTGGACTTACATAGGTGGACCACGCTCGATCATTTACCCAGCTGTGACACCCTTCTACCCCAAACTCTTACACATTAAATAATTCGAGATTCAGAAAGATAACGTCCCACAATGGGTAAAAAGGTTCACATTTCTCATCATTCAAAACATCATTTATTTCAAAGTCAACTAATTCAAAATAGAAAGAGAAGTCAACTGTTTTAAAAAATACTTAAGCAGCGAAATCAACATCAAAATAACCTACTGGCCATGTAAGGCACTTAAACAGTTTATAAAATCCTTTCCTAAAATAGAGAACACAAAATAAAAATCCCCAACAGTATACCCTGATGTTACATATATCAGAGCGACTCTCCCTTCAATTAATACTCGACACCAGTTGTGTCATCATCATCACCTGTAAAATTAACCACAGTGTAACGGTGAGGAAAAGAATATCACTCATACATACACATAGAAGGCTACCTTATCCTCACCCACATATAATCCTCATTATCATCAAGTAATCACATACTCATTTCATCTTACATCTTAATTATCAAACATCTTATCTCAGCATAAATACACGAATCACACTTTATAAGTCATCACTCTCATTCTCAATATATAATAGTCATCTCAAGCATACATCTCATAACATCCTAATGTAATTTAATATCATCATCAAATTCAACGTATGTTCATCAATCATCATGCATATTAAAATATCATCAATATCATCATAGTCATCATAAACATCATAATCACCATACTCATCATAATAATCATAATCATCATACTCATCATAATCATCATAATCATCATCCCAAGGGTCATGACTTAGAACTCCGCACAATGGGCGTTCCTCATCACTCTCCCTAGTTGTCACCAATGATGGATCCCATCATGGTCTCTGCACCCCCCTCTAATGGGTCAGTGCAGTTCACCTCCCCGAGTTGCACGTCGCCCTTCTCTAGGCTTGTGCATCTCGAGTACAACAGCTCCCCGAGTTACACTCGCCTCTCACTAGGCTTGTGCACCCCAAGTACAATCACCTCCCTGAGTTACACTCGCCTCTCACTAGGCTTGTGCACCTCAAGTACAATCACCTCCCTGAGTTACACTCGCCTCTCACTAGGCTTGTGCATCTCAGGTACCACATCTCATATGCTCAAGGCATAATCAACATCATAAGATTGAATACATCATCATCATCATCATCATCATAAAATCATGATCAATCATCCTCATCATAAATCATCATAAACATCATCAAGTATCATCAATCACCATCATCATAATCATCATAACACACATAGTATGCTCAATTCATCAATATATCATCATCATAACACACATCATAACTCAATGCCTCAGTATATCATCATATATACACACCTCATATACTCATTACATCATCATCATACATCACCATATTATAAGCATCTAACATCACATGGGATATACATATCATCATATTCATACCACAATCAACACACTTTAAACTTTCAACTTAATATCATCAATTCCACAAAATAACACTTATATTAAATACATATTAATCTCAATTCCATGTGTTATGGAATACCATCCTCACTCTGAAAAGAACTCCTCAAAATCACATAAAAAACGGAAATCTGCAAGTTGCGCTTCACTTTGCGCTGCAGCGCAAGTGTCGCAGAACGCGACTGTACTGCGTTTTTGCCCCTTTTCACCCCCTTCTTCAACCTCTAATCAATCCTTAGGGTTAATACATCAATCATACACGTTTATATCAAACAAACTCAGCCAAAAACACCAATCTTTACACAGATTTTCACAGTTATTCATCATGATCCCTCAATCATCAAACCCTTATTTACCCTTTTTCGCTATTCTCGCTACCCCTCTTCAATTTAATCAAGATTCACCAAGAACAATACATTTAATCATCAAACGACAGATTCTCATCATACAATACTCAATACACACATATCAATTCGAATTTAAAGTCTTAGAGGGTCTTATGGTTGCCCTTACTACCCAAACACTCCCACATGCACATACAAGCAGCACCCTCTCCCCCACCGTACCTTGAAGTGAAGATCGAACAACAAGGAAGACTCTTTCTTGATTCTTGATGATCACTCTGCAGCAACCTCCTCTTGAGACTTGGCTTCTCCCCTCCTTAGCGTTTCGCTCTCTGACGATTTGAAGAATAAGGATTAGGGTGAATTGATAACCCCTCCTTACTAAAATGCCTATATGGGTTGGGCCCATCCTCAACCCCCTTATCTGCTTTTTAATTAGAAATAGCATTATTAATAAAACTTCTAATACTACTAATACTATTATTTATTTATTCCTCTACTTTTATTAATTTTAATTTTATTTTATTTAATAAAATTTAGGATGTTACACCAGCCACCACCCTTTTTATGTGGGTGGCCACAAGAAACTCATTGGGCTCTACCTCCCGCACAAATTGTCGATCCTATACAAAATAAGAACAAAAATTAATTATTTTAATAACAAATACAAAAATAATACAGAAGGGTGCTTGTTTATACATACCATATCCAACGCCAACTCATGGTGGGCCCTGCGGCCCGTGGTGTGGACTGTTCCCCCTTGTTGAGAAGCTCGATTGCTCTTGTTACGAGCGGACTGCCCCTTGAATTCATCAGAGGCCCAGTAGGCCAAAAGACACTCCCATGCCTACTCACCGCACCAAGTGGGCCTCCTCCCAGTCGTCCGGGCCTTGTTCATCATATCTCGAAGGCGACGAGCAATCCTCTGCTCGTACACCTTTTTGATTTGGGCCTCATCTGAAGGGTCCCAAGTAACTTTGCTCTGAAAAAAAAGGTATGTTATTAGAAAATGACATAACTTGAGAAAAAAATATAAAGTTTTTAGGGTTTTTATTTACCGTAAACTTGACCCACTATAATAAACTATTTCTTGTAGTGAATTATATTAAATAACACACCTATAAATATATCACATTAAATAAATTAAACAACATACCTATATCACATTAATAAACTAATAAAACTAATAAACTATTGATTATTAATAAACTAATAAACTAATAAAACCTATAAACTAATAAACAACATACCTACTAAAATAATGTTTACAACTAATAAACTAATACCTATATCACATTAATAAACTAATAAAACTAATAAACTATTGATTACTAATAAACTAATTAAAACTGTAAAACTTACTGGTTGCGACGTTAGAAAAGGAAGAGGGAATGAGGTGCACAAGGACCTACGGGCAACCAATTCAGATTCTGATCGGTTCAAAACGAATCTATGAAGGATGAGGAGTGTTTAATTGGAGTGATTTGAAAATGAATGAGAGAGAGGGAGAGAAACATGGCTTGAACAGAGAGGAGGAAAGGAGAGGGAGGAGGAGGAGGAGGAATGTGGAGGAAGAAGGAAGAAGAGGGGGGGAAGGTTTTAGCGCGTATCAGAATTTAACCTAGCAACGATCTGACCGTCGCTAAGGCCGTAGCTACGTTAAAAATTGCTCAGTCGCGCCAAAATAAAATTTTAATTAAAATGTAGCGACGACCATGCCGTCCCTAAGGCCGTCGTTATGCTTAATTTTAATATTTTTAGAAAAAAATAATTAGTTTTTAAGTATAGCAACGACTCAGTCGTCGCTAATTAGCGATGACCAGGCCGTCACTAAATATTAATTACACTGAGTTGCGCATTTAATGCTGTAGCGACACCTTGGTCGTCGCTACATTCCCACGTCTAAATCAACGCATTCTTGTAGTAATATATTAGTATAATTAATGTTCTCATTTCAATTAAAGTTATTATCCGATTTTTTGTCATGTGAATAATGTAATTCATCTCTCATTAATTATTTTCCACGATCTTTCTTATTATAATCTTTTAATTATGATTATGAAAACTGGATTGGATCGGACGATTTGACCAAGTTGATTAGGAATCAATTTTTGATTCGATCTTTTTAACAAAAAAACATTGATTTTCAAAAACAATGAGAATTGGTGAAAAATCGATTATATCAAACAAAAATTGGTAAAAATTGATAAAAAATTGTGTTAGAAAATCGGTTTAAACTTTAAATTGGTCATTTTAAAATAGATTATTTTTTATTTAATCTAAAATATTTTTTGAGAAAAATAAAAAAATATTATGGATTACACGTAAATATTATTATTTAATCAATCATTAACATTTTTTATCTTATATTAACACATAACAATGTTATCATTGTTTAAAAAATATTATATAATATTAAAAATATATATTTAATTATTACCAATTTTATCATGAACTCAGTCAAGATTCAACCAATCAATTGTAAACTAGTTCTCTCACCAATTACTGCGGTTCTAAAAACATTAATATTTAAATGAATAATTATAATGTGTTTTTTAAATGCTTGGTAGCTTAATTATTTTCACTTTATGTGACCCTTTTTACAATAAGTAAAATAGTAAAGTGGAGAATATAGGTAACTTTTATTTTTTAAAATAAATTTTATAAATAAATTTTAAATTACCATTACTTGTATATTATGTATCCTTTCTACACTTTTATTATAGGTTTAAATATATTTTTAGTCCAGGTCATTTTATTTTTAGCCCCTGTAAATTTTTTTTAGGTTTTTCATCCCTATAAAAATTTTTGTTTGCCATTTTGGTCCCTGTCGTTAACTTTAAGTATGTGGCTAACGGAGTGCCACATTATCGTGTCACATGTGATTTTTTTGTCAGCTTAATTTTGTTTTTAGTCCCTATAAATATGACCCTTTTGTTTTTAGTCCCTATAATTTTTTTGTTTTTTGGTTTTTCACCTCAATTTCATCCCCATCCAACATCATAGTGTCCTTTTGCTTCTTCTACTGCATTGTTACACTTGAAATTCTTAAACTATTCGTAGTGGGTTTAAGGAAATAAATTCTTTATGTATTCAATTATTTGAAATTTCAATACACTTGAATTCACCGTATAAAGTGGGAAAAACTTGTAACAACCTTTTTTTTCTCTACAATTCTTTTTTCTGTATATTGACTAACAAAATTCTCATTTGATTTACGTCTATTGATGACCTATAACTTGATGTAATTTGTCCTATGTTACAAAAAAGGCTTGTAATTATAAATCAAGTGAAAATTTTGCCAGTCAATGGATTGAAAAAAAGAATTGCAGAGAAAAAAAGGTCGTTACAAGTTTTTCCCACTTTATACAGTGAATTCAAGTGTATTGAAATTTCAAATAATTGAATACATAAAGATTTTATGTCCTTAAACCCACCCCGAGGAGATCAAGAATTTCAAGTGTAACAATGCAGTAGAATAAGCAAAAGGTCACTGTGATGTTGGATGAGGATGAGATTGAGGTGAAAAACCAAAAAAAATAAATTATAGGGACTAAAAACAAAAAGGCCATGTTTATCGGGACTAAAAACAAAATTAAGCTGACAGAAAAATCACATGTCACGGGATGATGTGACACTTCGTTAGCCACGTAAGCTTAAAGTTAACGACGAGGACCAAAATGACAAACGAAAAATTTTATAGGGATGAAAAACAAAAAAAAAATTTACAGGGACTAGAAACAAAATGACCTATATTTATAGGGATTAAAAACATTTTTAAGCCTTTATTATATTATTACCTCTGTTCTATTTATAAGAAGTAAATTTTTTATTTTAAATAAAAAATAAAATACTATTTTAAATCGTATTGATTAAGAAATTTTTTATATTCTTAATTTATTATTTATTATTCATTTATTTTTCATAATAATAGATGTAATATATTATTTTTAATGAACAATTGTTACATTATGAGTTATATAGACGTTTCTGAAATAAAATTTAAAGATCACACGTGATTCCTCTCGACACCAAAGTGTTTTTTCGGATTCCCAATCGTACTTATGTCACTCTCGTGTCAGCTGGCTGGAAACCACCTTTCACATCCATTTTAGTGAACATTATTCTACAGGGGTGAGGGGTATAGCAATTAGCAAGTGAAGAGAAGAGACAGTCCCACACGTATGCACTAATTAATTTCACTTCCTTAAACTTTATCCCTTCGAGGGAGGTAAAAAAACATGTACCCATAAATACAGGTAATGGGTAATTATATAGTATTTATAAAATAGGTGGAAATATATATTATATTATCTGTCCTGTGGGTATCTCTATACCCATGAAAATATATTTATTTATTAAAGATATTTGAATATTAACATTTTTTATATTATTTTATAATAATATTTTTAATATATTAATACGTAATGATATTATATAATGATAATTTATACGTATAATATTAACATAATATGAATTATATAATATTTTCTCTTTTTCTTTGTATAAAATTTAAATTTGTAAATATTAATAGATACTTGCGAATACTCGTAACATGCATGTGTACTCATTAATTTTAGCGGGTATAGATACGAGTTGTACTACCTGCCCCGTTGATATCCCTAATCGCTTCTCACTCCCGTGTTGCGTATTGCATTGTTCGTAGGGGTGTTCTCGGATCAGGTTCATGGGTTTTTTTGGAACCGAACCGAGTGTGGGATATGAGTTGGGTCGGTTTGGTTCGGGCGGAAAAAATCATGGGTCAAACCCGACCCGACCGAGGATACATGAGTTAGTTCGGGTGGGTTGGTTGGGTCGGGCCTCTATTTTGGGCCAGAAAAAAACGCCAGAACCAGTTTTTTGGAACAACTTCTTGCTTGACAAAAAAAAAAAGGGCCCGGGCCAGAAAAACAGCTTCTTGAAAAAAAATAGCTTCTTGCAAAAAAGCAAGTTGTCTCGCGTATAATACAGGGCCTGGGCCAGAAAAAAAACATTTTTTTTTCATATATAAGTCTCCTCGGTTCGGTTCGGTTCGGTTCGGTTCGGGTTACACGGGTAAGTAAAACCCAAACTTGTTACCCGAACCATCCACCTCCAGTTTCTTTTTTCTCGGGCCGGGTCTACTCGAGAACCCGACCAATCCAAACCCACCAAGTCAGGTCTATCACAACCCAACGTTGGGTTGTTGGGTTGCCCAAAGCCATTAACACCCCTAATTGTTCGATTCTTATTTCACTTTCTATTCCATACTTAAAATAAAGCAGTGTTGTATTTGATTTAAAGAGAAAATAAAAGAAAAAAAGGAAAATAAATATAAATTGATGTGAAATGAGATTTTAAGATTGGTTTTTTTTTTTTTTGGTATCATTTATATGTATTTTTCGTGAAAAACAATCTTTCTCAAACCGATAATATCCATAACATCATAGGATAGTTTAAGAAAATTAAATATGAGCGTTTGAACCAATTCCATAAGTGAATTTTTATAATGAGATATTTTATAGATAAATATTTTTTAAGTTATCCATAAATCCTAATTAGAAATGACTGATTATGTTTAATATAATTTATTTTTTCATTTTTTCTCAGGATTCTAATTAATTAACATTCATGGAAATCTTTTTTTTAATCATGTTTCCGCAAAAAATATTTTCAAAGAGAGGATGAGGATTCAAAATTCCCATGAGGGAGAAATTTTTTATAATATAAAAATACAATTATGTCATTGTCGACCCATTTCAATCCTAGTTTATTTTTCCGTACGTTCATTTTACATATTCTATTCATTTCAAATGCTATTTTTTAATCTCACTTATGTTTTTTTCTCAATGATTTAATTTTATATGTTTTTCTTCAATGATCCAATATTCTCATATATCCAACAATATTTTTTCTGTCGTTCAAAAATATTAGTAAGACGGCTGATACTTTGATTTCCTAAAAGCATGCATAGTAAAATAAAAAGAAACATAAAGTGGAAAGAAAATAATTGTATTAACTTTTTTTAAAAAATGAAACTTTAATTTAGTTTCTAAATTTAAATAAATATAAATCTAGTTATGAAATTTGGATAACTGTTTTAAATTTGAGTTTAAAAGTGAACTTGATTTATTAGAATTAATTCCGATTAATAAATGATAGGATTTATGTTTGAAATCTTTTCTCTAAAAAATAAAGTTCTGTTTTCTCTATTAATTGATTGGGTAAGTGGATTTTCGTTTGACTTAATAAACATTCGCTCAAGCGAACAAAATTCTTTATGATGAATGAAGGTATTTTCGCTTAAGCCAAAATCCTTCACTTGAGTGAAAATGGGTGTCGGTTGATGATGTGTGCATTTATATATTACATATTATTTTTAGGTAATTTGGCATTATAGTTGTGTATAATCATGCATATTAATTATTTATAGCATGCATTTTTATTCATTTTATTTCAAATGATTTTTATTGTCAAGAGAACATTCATTGAAAAATGTCCAACGACACTTACAAAGCTTAAAGATGCTAAATAGAGAGTATTACAACAATGCACTACAGATCTAAACAACACATCGAGTATACATATTCGGTCAATCTAAACAATTTAGCAGTCTAATAATAACAAAAAAAAAAAAACAAATCAAGAGCCTTCTATTACAAAAATTCTCAAACAGCCTGAACTTTTCTTTTTTTTTTTAATTCCTTCCGGATCAGCACATGTCCAACATCAACTCCAAGCAAAAATGCACAACATCAACCACAGTCAATCTGAGTGAAACGGTGCAAAATCGAGCTCTAGTGGTGAAAATGCATAGAGGGCAGCAAGTCTAAGTAAAAACAGCGTTGCAAGATGATGACTCTAACAGAATCTCGCAAAGGAGGAGGGTCAAAGATTATGGAGGTGGTGGCCGGAAGGGAGAAGGGAGAGGTGGTGATGGTGGGATGGAGAAAGGAAAAGAAAATACAGAAGGAAAAAAAACAAAACAGAAAAATAAACATAAAAACTCTCACTAAAGAGATAGAAAAACTCACTTATAATGAATAGGATAAACCCTCCCATGGAGGGCAAGAGCCCCCAAAGGGGACAGACTCTCTTGCGTACGCGACGCTAGGGTATCTGCTGCAGAGAGCAGAGGAAGGGAAAAAGTTTTACGGCCTAACCTTAATTTATTTCAGATGTATGGTTTTGGTCTTTTTATTTTGTAGGTGGAAGATTTTGGGCTTTATTTTACTTTTAATTTCTATTAGTTGATTGTGGGCCAAACCCAATTCCCCACTTACTGTATAAAA
The DNA here is from genome assembly GCA_026901365.1 of Sesbania bispinosa. Classification (NCBI taxonomy): domain Eukaryota; kingdom Viridiplantae; phylum Streptophyta; class Magnoliopsida; order Fabales; family Fabaceae; genus Sesbania; species Sesbania bispinosa. The sequence continues at coordinate 1,951,110 of QLOH01000086.1, read as the reverse complement.
TTCAATTGAGGACACAATTTTAGGGGTTCTGAAATTAAATCAAGAAGTGGTCTTTTTCTTTGAGGATCAAGAGCGAAAGTTCAAGATCTTTTTGGAGCAAGACATTGGATTTCTACCAAATTTAACAAGACAACGAGTTTCAGAGAGCGGATTTTGAATTCTTTCTATTTTCTACTCTATTCTTTTTTAGTTTTGTTGAATCATGTTTGAACTCATGGTTGTTGGCTTTGATTTAAATATGGTTGAGTAGATTTCTTCTTCTAGGAATTGGGAGTAGCCCAATGTAGGATTGCAAATTATGTTTTTATTTCTTCTCTTTTAGTAATATTGTTATTGTTTTTATTCAGTTTTAGATGATCTTAATGCTTGTGAATTTGTTAGGCCTCTTTTTCACATGATTTTAGATATTATGGAAAGAACTGAAGGTGAACCTTAGTATTGGAAACTCTAAAATTGAACCTAGGACTCTAAATCATGAAAGTAGGTTTGATCCTTTGAGGGCTCACTGAATTAACATAGAACTTAATGGGTTTGAGGTGATTCAATTACCACTAAAGTACGAGTTGGTCTAATCAAATACGTTGTTGAGATTCTGAAAGGAACCAATAATTACCTTAGGATAATTCACCTTCAAAATAAAATAACTTAATAAAAGGGATAATCTTTGCATATTTGTTGGTATTTTTATCTCATTTAATAATTAGATTTCCTTTATATTTTATTATATTTTATTTCATGCTTTATCTAAATCTTTTCTATATTTTCATTGATTTTAAATCTAATTGGATGCGTTTAGATAATAAAATTGTAAATAATTTGTAGTCAACAAAATAGTCCTTGTGGAGACGATATCTTTTATAATACTTGACAAAAATCGTGCACTTGCGATTGCTATCAGTTGATGCTTGATTCTGGAACAATCTCGCTCAAGCGAAATTTGAACAGAATCAATTTCTTCATTTTTCTTCTTTCTTCTCTACATTGAGTCTTCCTTTTTACCCATAATTTCCACAATCCTTCAAAATTAACATTTCAGATCAAATAAACTTTTATTTTCATTCATAATTCTAAAATAGATTTTTAGATTCAATTATTCTAAATCAGGGAAATTTGGATTTTGAAAATGATACATTATAAACAATTAATAAGTGTCTCATTTCACAAGCAAAATCCATTTAAAGTTGGCACTTATCATGCCTTAGCCATAATTACCCTCTTCTCATTCTTGTGTCACCTCTGTCTAGTTGTCTCCTTGTTGATCGGCCATCCCCTTATCGTCCCTGTCACTGCCGTCGTCATTGACTTCCTCGAGGGCCGAACCGGACTTGTGACGTGTGCAACCTTCAACCCCTCAATTTTCAAGCAGTCGAAGAAACCAGATCTGTCGCGCATGCAAAAGCTAGTCATATTGCAGGTGTTAGTCTTGCGAGAACGAAATAGAGGGTGATGTCGATGATGGCTAATCTCGAAGCAGAGTGAAACAGAGGCAGCGAGCATGAAATAGGGGCGACTGTCGTTCTACTGTGAAGGGCTGAAGGCTGAGTGAGGTGATGACTGATCATGCTGAGCTGAGTAGGAGAAACTCGCAGATGAAGAAATGGTAAAAGTATGGAATAGATCCTTTAGGAAGAGGAAAAAGGGAGGCTGGGATATTTAGATAATAAATTAATTACTGCTTACTTGATCACCCGATCTGATCCATTAATGGTCGGGTAACCGCCCAACCCAGAGATATTTAATTGGTTTGGATCTTGAAAATCCATAACCTGACCCCGACCCGATTACACACACACATATATATATATATATAAAAGTAATAAAAAAAGAATTTTTTTATCATAAATATAAGAAACATAATTCCTTTTCAATTGTATTAATTACTAAATATCTTAATTATTTAATACTAAGGGGACTTCTGGAACTGACTTAAATTAACGATATTATTAATAATTATCATTAACTAATTTCAATGTATTTCCTTGGTATTGATGATTTATCATATACACCCCTGATCTTATTTATAAGACCATTTTTTACTCAAATACACATATTAAGAAAATATGTTTTAATGTATTGATTTTAAAAAATTCTCTAACTACCCAAATTACCACTATTTAAAATTAAACTCTATTCAATTTCCTACATTAACCAACTCTGAGAACTACACATGTTCATTAATTATGAAGGGTAAAGATGATAAAAACTAATAAATGCTTCTAAAATTTTATAAAGAGTCTTATAAAAAAAGACCAGGACAAAATTCTCAAAAGGAGTAAACCCTCAAAATAGTCCCTGAAAGACCATCGGTCAATTTGGTCCTTGAAAGAAGCAAAATTATAAGAAGGTCCCTAATGAATTGTATCGTCAATCAGTTTGGTCTTTCTGTTAACCTGTCTCTGTTAAAGTTAACAGAGTTGATGATGTGACACTGTTTGTGTACAGTCAGCACTAAAAGAGTCAAACTGTTCAATTAGGTCCCTACACAGTCAGACTAAAAGATTATAAACCCATCAAATTAGTCTCCCTTCCTCTCTCCAAGGCACAAGCGATCAATGAGGTTTCTGTTACTCTGTTTCGTATGCTTTAGTTTCTTACTGTTGTTCCTTAAATATAGGTTCTTTAATTATTTTCAATCATTTATGCCTATAATATACTAAATCTAATATCTGCATCCTTTTGTCTGAAGAATCTAGTGCTAATGGATGATGATAACTCTGGAATGAGTTATCTGTCGCATAGCTTCCAAAACCCAACAAACACGTTTCTTCCGGGCATGAAAATGGATGCAAATACGACATTGACCTCTTGGAGAAACGACAATGACCCAGGAACTAGGAGCTTCACCTTTAAGCTTCGTAAAAGGAGTCATTACAGAGTATATAACCAATCACAACTTTACTTGGAATTGGATGGAATCAATTCAGAAGCAATGTCTCAATTGGTACTTTGCTTGTTGGCCAACACCACCTCAAATACGTCAATATCGTACAAATCTTCAGACAAAAGGATCAACTTTCAAACGCAACCTTATAATTATGAGAAATCAAGGCTGTTAATGAATTCCACAAGGGAGATACAATTTTTGAAATGGGAAGATATACAATGGGATATGCTATGGCGGATGCCAGGGGATAAGTGTGACATACATAACTATTGCGGGAATTTCAGCAGCTACAACAAAAATAATAATTGGAGACGCTGTAAATGTTTACCAGGCTTCAGTCCTAGGGTGATTAATAATCCGTGCCAAGGGTGTTTGAGAAAATATAGGCCATGTAGCTACAATGACAAGATGTTCCTCAACTTAACCAAGATTAAAGCGAGTAGCCCGGACCTAACAATCGCAAAACAAACTGAAGAAGACTGCAAATCTTTATGCCTTAACATCTGTTCCATATCCGAGTGCCAGGCTTATTCGTATTACTATTCGTCTGTGTATGACCGTACTTTAGAAGCGAGTACATGCGAGATCTAGGCACGTGAATCTAATACGAAACAGAGTAACAGAAACTTCATTGAACGCTTGTGCCTTGGAGAGACGGAGGGGACTATTTGTGATACCCTTCTACCCCAAATAATAATACAATCATCAAAATGAATTATAAGGAAAATTACAGTCAACACCGAGGTAAAAAAGTTCACAATTCCTCTTTTAAATAAATACTTAATTCAAATCCACTTCTGTTTCCATAAAAGAGTAAAATCAAGGATTTCAAAAAACTAAAATATCAACATAATAAAAACATATCTTGGCCATGTAAGACCTTTTTATAATAATCTTTCTAAATCTCTACATAACAAAATAAAGAAATAAAGTTCCTAGACACTAATCCCCGATGTCACACCTATCAGAGCGAGACCCTGTCCCTTCAAAATTCAGCACATTGAGTGCCCTCTTCATCACCTAAGAAAACCACAGAAATAGTACGATGGGGAATGAAATACAAACATATACATGTAATACAGAATGCTACCCTTATTCCCACCCATCACCATACATTTCATCATTCATCTCGACTCATATACTATTCATCATATACTATACAATTCACACATCAGGTTCGTACAAGTATAAATTCACACTTTCATACAATCTCAATTAAGGCATATGCTCACACCATACACATGTACAACATCTATCCTAAGAGTCATGATTTGGAACTCCGCACAATGGGCGCACCTCATCAATCCCCTTAGTTGTTACCAATGATGGTCCTACCGTTAACACCACACGGTAGGTTGCACCCCCTCGATGGGCCCGTGCAAAGACATTCGCCCCGTCAATGACGGCTCTACCGTTAACACCACACGATAGGTTGCACCCCCTCTATGGGCCCGTACATCGAATGTCCCCCATCAAGGTCACCACCCTTTGTAGGGCATGCATCTCATGTATCACACCTCATATGCTCTTGCTCAATGCATCAACATCATTTTACATTTCTCATACAACATCATCTACTCCATTCATTCCACATCACATCTTGAATAAAATGCACGAAGAACATCAATATAAGATCATCACAAATCATACTTCATGCCACAGTTAATGCACTATATACATCCAATTTAATCTCATCAATTCCATAAACAATTCATATATTACACCAACATCCATCTCAATTTCACGTTTTAAGAAAAACTATCTGAAATTTGGAAGGAATTTGTTGAAATTATATTTAAAAGCTTGATCCGCGTTTCTGCGCTTCATTCTGCGCTCAGCGAAAGTGAAGCGCGGGTTCCAGAGAGCTACGCTTCACTCTGCGCTCAGCGCAGGTTCCAGAGATCTATGCTACATCCCGTGCTCAGCGCGGGTGGAGCGTAAGTGTCGCAGGACGCGACTGCACGTGCGTTTTTGCCCCTTTTAACCCCTCTTCTTCAATCTCTACTCAATTCTTTAAGTTCCTAACTTGTTTAAGCACGTTTTTACCGATTAAATTCGCTGAAAACATCAATTATTCCTACGGATTACCATTAAAACAACAATTGATCAATTATGAAATCTCACCCCCAAATCCTAATTTGACCCCCTTTTCGACAATTTCGCTTTCATCATCCAACACATCAAGAACATAACTTCAAAACATACCAATCAACATCAAACAGAACAATTTCAACATATAAACCATCCTTCAGATTTAAAGATTAGAGATCCTAGAGGGACTTATGGTTGCCCTCACTACCCAAGCATTCCAGTACGCACATATAGTTGCACCCCTTCCCCCCTCGTACCTTAGGGACGACGATCAAGAACGGTTGGCAGAACTCCCTTGATGATCTACTCTGCAGCATCTTCTCCTTGTGGAGTCGCTTCTCTCCTCCCTAGGGTTTGGTTATCTGGTGTTTGGAAAAGGATAGGGTGAAATAGATAACCCCCCTTAATAAAATATCTAACTGGGTTGGGCCTACTCTGACCCACCCATCCCCTTTTTAATTAAATAATATTATTCATAATAAAGATAATAATAATGCTATTATTTCTTCCTTTTATTTTATTTTAGAAATATTAGGATGTTACACTATTTTGATGGTTTATAATCTTTTAGGAGTTTGAGTCTTTTAGTACTGACTGTGCACGAACAGTGCCACATCATCAACTCTGTTAACTTTAACATAGAGTGGTTAACAGAAGGACCAAACTGATTGATGTTACAATCTGTCAGGGATCTTTTTACAATTTTGCTTCTTTCAAGGACCAAATTGAACGATGGCCAACCTTTCGGGGACCATTTTGAGGGTTTACTCTTCTCAAAAGCGTTTTATAAAAAAAGACCAAATGGAGTATTTATTATATATAAGACCAAAGGTAGCAATAGTGAATATACATATTGGATGAATTGAGAAAAATATTTTTATACTCCCCTGTTTCTTTTTATTTGTCATAATTTTTAAAGATTTTTATTCCAATTTATCTCTCATTTTAAAAGTTTAAAAAAACGTCAATTATCTTTGGTCAATTATACCCAAAAACTTACTTGATTCTTAATTATTTACTTATTTATTAATAAATTAATTAATAAAAAAGATAAAGAATATAATAAGAAATTACATAATAAATTGAATTGAAATAAAAACATTGATTCTATTTCTTAGTTCACGTGCCTATACTTTAAAATGGCGGATAAAAAAGAATAGAGAGAGAGTATCGATCATTTTATATACCACCTCTATTTTTTATTATAAGAAATAAAAGAGTGATTTTTTTTGTTCTAATTATAAGAAATATAGACCTAATTTTAGATATATTACTCCCTCCGACCAGACTGAATTACAAGAAAAAACTCATGTATGGTGATACAAAATATAAGGAAATTTCACTGTATTTAATGTTTATATCCCTAAAATACCATTTAATTTAGACTTTACTTTCTAACAATTCTATTTAATAAAATATGTGCCTTTTTGGATGGGGAGAGAATTCTCATTTAAAACAAGCTCCAACAAAATTGAAGTCTTCCATAAGGGGTATATAGTATAGGAAACAACAAGAAAATTAAATGAGATTAACTAGCAATGAAAAAAGCATATTAAAAGATGTAATATGTATTTAATATATATTATCAATATTATATTAAATATTGTAATAGTTATAATTTTTAATTAAAATCTTCACTTTTAATTTATTATTGTATAACACATACTAAAAATTTGTTGTCTTTATAGTTACTGTATTTTTGTAATTATTGTCTGATTAAATTCTGAGGTCATGTGGCCAAATTGGATGTTCAACAACCGGCACTCACAATAAATACGGGACTTACAAATGAGAAGGGTATAGCACAAAAGCATAGGTATAACACAAGATGAATAGGTCAACTAAAATAATTTGGGCAAATTAAATGAGTTAGTTGATAAAAGTAAGTTATTCCTCCGCTCCTTATAATTATAAGACACCATCTAAAAATTTTGATGATTTTTTTATAAGGTATTTTACAATTCAATATATTATTATTTTATCTATCCTTATACACGTATTCCACTATCTTTATTCATTGGTTTCTCACTAATAATTAACTAAAAAAATTATGAACATTATTGCATATGTATCAAGGTAAACATTAATGGAAATTAAAATTAACTTCAATTTTTATATTATCATATGATATTAAACGAGGATAAAAATAAAATGTTATACTCCTTCCATAGGGGAGAGGGGAGAGATGAAAGTGATGAGAGACAGAGGAGAGAGGGAGGGAGAGGAGAGAGGGGGAGAGAGGTTAGAGAGAGGGGAGAGAAAGGAGATAAAGCGGGAATGGGAGAGGGGGAGAGAGAGGTACAGGGGAGAGAGATATGGGAGAGAAAGGAGAGAGACGACAAATGCGAAAGAAAAAATTGTATCATATCATATCACTTCCTACCAGCTTCCCCCTTAGGATAAGAATTATACTAAGAGGAAATGATAGAGTAAACTAACAAATCAGTCCCTGACTTTGTGGGGACCATGCAGTTTCATCCCTGACTTTTTTAAAATAGCACTTTAGTCCATACTTTATTAAAAAACATACACTTTAGTCCTTATTTTATTAAAAAGCATGCACTTTAGTCCTCCACTTTGTTGAAAAACATGCACTTTATGCATGTTTTAACAAAGTTAGGGACTAAAGTGCTATTTTAGAAAAGTCATGGATGAAATTGCATGGTCCCCACAGAGTCAGGGACTGATTTGTTAGTTTACTCGGAAATGATAGGATAAGTCACATGATAGAGTTGTCATATCTTATTGGTGCAACAAACACATGATAGGTGATGGGATATGATACAATTATCATATCCTGTCCACTAAACAAGCTTGGTTAGTCTTCATTTAATGTTCTACAAATAGTACATTGTTCCACAAAACACACATTAAATACAAATAATAAAAGTGAAAAGAGCATTAATTATTCATTGATTTCATGAAAATGATAATGAAAAACAAACTAAACAAAATTGCTAAAACGTTAAAGAAAAGAAATAGAAGGAGTATTATTTTTAAAAAAACCAATAAAATTAATTACTTTAACTACTTTTATTATTTTATGTAATTCGATTAAAAGTGTCTTATAATAAAAATGAGAGAGAGAGTATCATTTAGTTTGATTCAACTAAATTCAATTTAATTAAGGTTAGCTCACAACTAGCCAGACAAATATAAATTTGAAAAAAAGTTAAACTAACTTATTAATGTATTAAAACTTTCATTTCTTAATTACTAAATGTCAGTTTTAAAAAAATTATATTCATTTTAAATAAAAATTAATTTTTGGTATAAATCACATGTATCCTCTATCAGATGTAATTTTATTTAAGTCAAGAATATTCATCTCATATGGTGGGATCACCAGCTCTCTCAATGGATTTTTTTTTTCCATACATAGGACTTAAATCCAAGTAATGTTATTTTATTTTTAAAATATAATTTATTTATTTATTTAAATTGTTTAAAAGGAATATTAAATCCTAATATATAAAAATAAAAAATATAAATAAACGAGGTAACTCGAATAAATTGTTACACCATGAGATTTACAATTTAGTGCATATTTGATTTATTGAAGAGTTTTAAAATATAATTTAGACAAAAATTTGTCTTTCATAACTATTGTCTCAGAATCATGATTTGAGAATTCCAAACATGAATTTAAGTATATTATTATTAGTTTAAATATAAAATTGACTCGATTTGGTGAAGCACACCCAAATTAACTTATATATAATAGGAGACGACTCAATTAAAAAAGTATTAAATAAACTCCCCGCCAAAGAATATATAATACAAACTTTCTATAAAAATTATTTATTTGAGTCTGTTTTCGGTTATTAACATTTTTACTTTGGTTTTTTTTTTTGTATAAATTACATCAATAGACAATATGTTTAAGTCGATAATATTCATATCACCCAATTCTTCCGGTGAGGATTACTTGTTTTTTCATACATAATATTCAAACCTATTTACTTAAAGGAAACCAATTACATATATCACTTAAACCAATGGGTCCAATTCCATGGGTGCATTTTCACTTTGTTTGAATATTAAAAGAAAATAAGAGAAAAAAAGGAAAAGAAAGAAGAAAATAATAATAAAAAGGTAATTTTGATTGTGTTAATGAAACATAAGTTAAAATTTCCTCTTTTTTGTTTGAATAAATAGGAAGTTAGATGGAGAGGAAAAGCTTTGTATTTAAAATTATCATCAATGATAGTATTTTTGCAGATTACCCTTTATATAAGTTTCTTTGGTCAAAGCTGGTGCCTTCAAAAGTTTCTGGTTTTGCTTGGAAAGTGTTGTTAGACAAAATACCATCAAAGCATAATTTAATTAAAAGGAAGGTCCTACCACTTACTGCAGGAAGTTGTGTTTGGTGTGGTGAAACTTTGGAAACGACTATCCATTTATTGTTTGAATGCCATTTTGCATACTATATATGGATGATATGTCTGGATTGGTTTGGTTTATCTGTCGTGTTGCATAATTCTGGACCTGGAAATTTTGCTCAGTTTGTTAGTCTTCCCTCTTGTTCTGCTAACAGTCGTTTAAGGTGGTCTACCTTATGGTTGGTTATAGTTTGGTCTTTGTGGCTTGCTAGGAAAAGAGATGTTTTCTCAGCAGTACATTCAACACCTTCTGAGTTATTAGATCTCATCAAAATTAGATCTTGGAATTTCCTTAAGTCAAGGGACTCGGCTTTTGATTACCCATTTCCATTTTCCTTTTTTTTTATTCTCTATTTTGTTTTATAATATTGAACACCGGCTTTAAAAAAAGAAGAAAATAATTAATTTACAGGAAAATACTGAAATTACAAAAACAAAAAGGTGCAATGTCCCCATAATTAAGTTAATCGACGTATAAAACCTCGAATGAACTTTTTATTGCCTATCAAATATCAACAAAAGCTAACCATTCTTGTATTTACAAGAAAAGTTCATATATCAATTATCAATTAACCAACAGCTACATGTATTTCATATTTTTTTTTATAAATAAAAATTTAGGGTGAGGGGACGGTGCCCCAGTTTAAGGGGGAATGCCTCCGGGCTCAAAAAGCACTTAGAGATGCACTTATATTTTACCTCACCCTAAGGAGAGGAGTGGGAGTTCGAACCTGCGACCTGTCAGATACGAAACCCTGTCTTGCTCCACTCAATCAACCCCTTGGGGTTCATGAATTTCATATTTAAAACATAATGATATGTAAAAAATATGATTTTAACCTTATTTTAACTTTATCTTTAATAGGACATAAACTTTTTAATACTTTGTGCTCCACAGTCCACATGGACAAAAAGGAACGATTTTCAGGGCTTTGGATTCCGTTTTCGTTTGGATTTTTTTCACTACGCTGACTGAATGCCCTTTTTTCCTGAATGTTTCGTAATGTGAGTGAGTGGGATTGACAATAAAAACTAAAATGAGAAAAGGAAAATTACACAGAAACAAGAAACTAGTGAGACATGGACGTTGACAAGACGATAAAAGGGTGGGGACCTGTGGGGTATGGAAGAGGAGTGTCCAAGCTTCATTTTCATACTATATATATGGCAGCCTTTTATTGTGTTTCTTCTCTCACTCAATGCAACGATTGCATTCCTTCCGTGTAATATAGTTTTGAGTAAGTGATCATTTTATCCCGAAAGATAATGGTGTCCGTCAATTTAAATGAAAGAAAATAATAAATTAATCCTAAAAGATATTTTCATTGGTCATTTTGATTCAATCGTAGTATGGGTTTATTAATGTTAACATAAGTGATGATATGTGACACATTAAGTACTCATTTGCATTGATGTTTTTCATGATTATACGCACGTTCTCTAATGCAAACGTGAGTTTGTAAAATTTCTATTTTGTTTGGCTCTCCACGTGAAACGTACTTATGGATACTGAACATGAGTTCATTCAAATGTAGATTTTTGTAGCTTCTACGTCTGAAACTTGAGTTTTCTCAATATGTGAGTCTCGAGTGTTGTTAAAAAATGCAATGCTTTGGCCAACCAAAAATGTTGAAGCGAAGGAGTTGGTGCAGTTGCGAAAACTGCTTGAGGTTCTGCTGCTTAAGGCTCTGCAAAATGAACACACCACAGTTCTTTGTCATCCAGTTACATCTTTTCAATTCACCAGGCTCAGAGGTCTGTGGACTTGGTTGTTGTTGTGCAGTCTTTGTAACTGCAGGATCTCTTAATTGTTTGACGTGGTGAAATCAAATGCAATGCTAAATGAATTTGTTAAAGAAGAGTCTTTTGAATTTTGTGACAATGATGATGATAAAGAAGATAAGGATGAAGATGAAATATGCAACACATATGTTCCTTCTACATATTTTTTAGTAATATTTTTTCAATCTTATTACTTGCTTTGGGAAAATGTGAGAGCTTATCAACTCACTATGCCAAAATCTAGAATTTATCGCGGCTTGTTTAACGCGATTCTAATGAAAAATCGGGATAAAAAAAAGTTATGGTAATATTACCGCGGTTCCTTTTCGGAACTGCACTTATTAATAATTTTTTTTAATTATCATTTTTTTTAAAAAAATATTGTGACATATTTAATGCGGACTGAAATCGGAGCCGCGGTATTTAACAGGGTAAGCAATTTCACCTCGGTTATTTTACAGAACCGTGTTTATCCTTTTCTTGTTTTAGTTTTCTATCCCTTCTCTATTTTTGTGACCCTCGTCCTTATACACTCTCACTTTCCCTCTGCCTTTTCCCTCACTCCTTGCTGGAATTTCTGTCTCCACCGTCGAACCAGAAACCATTGCCTCTGTCGAAGCTCGCCAGGCGTTGGAAGGTTGTCGTCGAAACCACTATGGGAAGGTCGTTGTCGAATCTCACTTGAACTATATGGCTGTGCTTTCTGTTCGTCTCGTCACCGTCGCACCGGAAACCCTTCCCGTTCGCCTCGCTCTTCCCTTGCCGTCAGTGGCGGAACTTGGATAAAAACTTTGGGGGTGCCAAATTAAGTTTTTATATATAAATTAAAAATAAAAACCTTTCTTAATTAGAAAAAAAAAATTATAGAATTCCTCTACTTAAAACAGACATGCATGCTAATGGAATCCAACAAAAAATGACCATCATTCACTAGTTATTTCATAAAACAATCATAAAGGTTGTGATTTCAAAGGTTACCTGACATGAAGCGAACCAAAGTAGTTGAAGTAAGTCCAAAACAAGTTGTACACTTGTGTGCTACTAGATCCCAAGTAGTATACTAACATATCCCAAGCTACTTGTATAGTATGACTTGCATACCCAAAAATAATACGATGCAAGTCAAACAAAAAGAATCATCTCAAAGCCAATAATAAGTTATAGGCTAGCCAAAATGCAATAAGCACCTGCATAAATTAAATATCACATTATTATATAAATCCAAAATTTTAAATACAATTCTAACATAAAGTTGTTCTTCAAAATAATATAAAAGAAAATGAGTATAAGTTACCTTTAGTCAAAGTGCTGCTCTACGTTCTCTCAATGACTTGAAATCTTCAATAATTGAATCAGAACTAAAACTTGCTGCAATATTCCTTTCAATGTAGACTACCATAGTATCTGCTAAAAAGTCAGCTTCCATCTTATTTCTCAATTTAGTCTTGATTATTTTCATTGCCGAAAAAGATCTTTCAGTTGTAGCTGTAGAAACTGGAATGGTCATGATAAGGCGAAGTAGTCTATCAATCAAGTAGTAAACTTCTGACTTTCTTGTTGTTGCCAAACATGTACATAACTCTTGCATGGTTGGTAAATTCTTCAAATTTGAATCTTGACGAGCATCAACAATGAAATGCTGAAGTTGAAAATGCAAATTAATCTTCTCTTGCTCATTGAAATCCACAGGATAATATTTTTCTACAAGAGTGCAAATGTTATCAACATTGAAAGCTTTATAAGCATCCTTAGGAAGCAAAGCAGAGCTCAGAGTTAATAACTCCATTGCTTGGTCATTAAATCTACAATTCAACTCTTGTAATTGCTTATCAATTGTAACAAAGAATATTTCAACGCTCAAATAATGCTCTATTGTGATGTGATCTTTTTGGTGACGAGAACGCCCCTGCCTTGCTACATAAGAAGCATTAAATTGAGGAACTTCAATATCATGTTTTTCACAAAAGGATGTCACATTTTTTAGTAACTTATCCCAACCATCTTCTCTCAAGTTCTGAATAAGTGTTTTTGTAGAACGGACAAAATGCAAAGCATTAACTACATCTTGAGATTGTTGTTGTAAAGCTTGACAAAGAACATCAGTTATCCCCATAATCTCTCTCATTAAATGCAAGATCAATATAAACTCAAATGAGGTCAAGCTTTTATAAGCATTATCGGCATCCCCATGCTGAGAATAAGTTGACCCATCAACAATAATTTTCTCTAAAACAGAACAAGTTGCATCATACATATTTATCAAGCTACAAACAGAAGAGAAATGTGATCTCCAACGAGTATCACCTGCTCGTTTCAAAGTACCAATTTCATTTGCTCCTTTACCATTTTCAAGCTCATCAATCTCTAACAAATATGCAATTTCTTCTAACTTGGCAGCTTGTAACTCATCATGACGCTTACTAGAAGAGCAAACAATATTGATAATAAAAGTCAATTTTGAAAAGAATTGATGAATTGGAATAACTTCTCTTGATGCAGCAACCAAGGCAAGTTGTAATTGATGAGCAAAACAATGAACATAATATGCATAAGGACAATCACTCAAGAATAATGCTTGTAATCCATTCCACTCTCCTCTCATATTGCTAGCACCATCATACCCTTGACCAAGAATGTTAGAAACATCAAGATTATGCCGAGAAAGTACATCACATAATTCATTCTTAAGAGTTAATGCCACAGTGTCTTTAACATGCACAACATCAAAAAATCTCTCTTGTATAAAACCATTTTTGTCAACAAATCTCAAAACAAGAGCCATTTATTCCTTTTTTGATTAATCACGGGCTTCATCAACAACTATACAAAACTTGGAATCCCCAACTTCCTCACGGATATGATTTTTCACTTTTTTAGAAAGAATATTCAATATCTCTTTCTGAATTTTATGTGAAGTATACTTGGAATTATATGGAGCATTTTCCAACACAACTTTTGCAACTTCATCATTGTATGATGCTAAGAGTTTTATCATCTCAAGAAAATTACCTTGATTTCTTGATTCACTAGTTTCGTCATGACCTCTGAAAGCACAAGCTTGAAGTGTTAAATAACGAACTGTGTCAATTGAAGTCTTGAGACACAAATGATTCTTCATTATTTGAATTGAGTCTTGCACATGAAAAACATTCCTTATATGAGAATCTTGATTCAACAAGTCTTGACAAGCTCTCACTGCATTATTGTGAGGTGAGCAAGGATCCTTCCCTATATGTTTAAGAAAAGCACAATTCTTTCCATTATTAACTTTCTTCCAACTTTTAAAACCTGTTGAAAAAAACAACATAGTTAAAGTCTGTTGATGACAATCAACTCATTGCCAATGTTAGAATTTAGATTCAATCACCTGTAGCAATGAAAACATCTGAACCAGGGCGTCCGCTTGGTTTTTTTACAAAAAAGATAGCAAGGCAAGCAGTATGCAGCATCTTTTGAAGGAGAATACTCTAACCATGAAGGAAATATGCTAAACCAAGTGTATTGAAATCTTCTTGGATGATCATCTTTACTAGATAACAGATAATGTTCCAAATGCATTTGATATGGGCCCCATTTCAGATAAGCCCTTCGTACTTCATCCATTTGATTTGGTGGGTATTGCCAAATTTGAGGGCGCTTTCCCGGATCACGTTCTAAAGAATTTTCAAATTCATTATAAGTAACTTTAGGAACTTTGGAAAGTTGCTTCTCATTCTCTTCAATTCTTGGATTCTCAACATTTTTTTCAAGTTCAGTTGATGTGAAAGTTGTATTTTTTTCATCTTTCTCACAAGCCTTCCTCTTGAAAAAAGAATCAATTTTTTTACTCTTTATCATATTTTTTTAAAATATAAATTTATCACCTCACCTACATAGGAAAAATAGAAAAACAATATTCATAACAATCACAATTCAAAACATACCAAAACTCATATAACAATAGTTAAATAGCTAGGCAACACTAAAAAATTGAAATAAACCTTAGATTTTTAAAACAAATTTTATCGGTTATGTTTTTAATAGTATTCTAATTTGTTTTTAAACCTTAATTTTCAAAATAATTAAATATAGGCAAGTAGTTAAATAATTACTCAATACCACAATCCTCTCCTCCTAGTTTAGCAATTCACTACAATTCCATGACCCTTTCAATTCGCTCCTGTTCGAGTCAATTCCATGCCAACTTGCCAACAATTAATTCACTATAAATTATTAAAACAAGACATTTCTATACAAATAAACAAGAAAATTAATTATGTCGGGACCAATTTCAAAGGAAAAAAAATAAAATTAAATGATGTGTTTGAGCAAAACAGAATATAGAAAATAATCTTGTCTTTCCTAGGATATGAGGGCAAAACATAATAGAAGACTAATTAGTAATTACCAGCTTTGGTAGAAGACTTTGTCTACAATCAACGCCATGGTGGGTCCTAATAAAGAAACACCATCAGCATCAATGACAAAACATTTGGACCCATGAGACTCCAAATTTGCTGTCCTCTGTGTGCGGAAGGGAACAAGAAAAATATTTGTGGAATAAAATAGAGCTATAGAAGCGAAAGTTGGAAATGAGGAAGAATGGAAGACGGAGCGCAAGTTTTGCTTGAGAGGTGAGAAATGAGACTTTTCGACTTTTCGTGTAGAGGAAGGAAGGCAAATATGAGAGAGAAAAGACGTAAGGAAACTTGCTCACAAAGCTTCAAATGTTTCAAATGTTAAGTAAATTAGTCAAACAATATTATTATATTAATATAATAATATAAATATATAGTACATAGTATATATGAAAAAAAAATTTGACAAAAGTTTGGAGGAGCCGTGGCTCCCCCTGTCAATGCGAAGTTCCGCCACTGCTTGCCGTGCTTCCATGACCCTTGCCGCGTGCACCACTGTGGATAAGAGGTGAGCTCACTAATATAGTAACCCTAAAATTTTCTGTTACTAATTACAAAGTATGCATAAGTATTTTATAATTAACATTCAACGATGTATTAAGAATTATTGAATCAAACGGTGGAATTGGTTTGTGCTATGAAGAGATTAGAGGAGTGCAAAGAGAGGATTATTGTGGAGGTGGCATGGGAGAGGAAATTCTAGGATTCGGTGAGAGAATTGAAGGAGAAGATTGGGAAAATGGAGGTGTGCAGGGAAGAGGAGAAGGTGTGGAAGGTGACAGGGCAAAGGGAAACATAATCAGATAGGTTTGCTGGGAGGGTTCTCAATTCTGTTGATTTCATCAAGTTTCTTTCCCCAAGGTTCTTGTAGTACTAGTAATTTATAAATACCAAAACTTTGATTTGATTCAATTCTCTTCTTGTTGTGATCCATCATTCTGGTTTTTCCATGTCTCATGGTTGTTGCTCCTTTTTTTCCTAGTATTGTGATTGATCCAAATGAAGGATTTTTTTTATTTCTGTGAAACTTTTGGTATATACACTGTAATAAGAAAGTGAAGCTAACCTTTCCTTTTTATAATAATTCTTATTTTGATTAATCCAAGATGTATACACAGTGCATGTACACTAGTTGATTTGGTTGATTAATCTATTTAAACGACTTTCAAATTATGGTATCCCATTGTATCTAATTTATGTCACTAAGAGATTGTCAATTTAGTTGGCTTCTCATGGATGTTTAGAAATCAAGCCTAATTTGCCGCTGCATGTCCTTGATTTTATAGGACGGGATGCCACTTTTCATGTTCTGCATTCAAAGGCATACATGATCAATTGTTTGTCTTAGCAATCACTACTTTGGCCTATCTGTGTCTCTTATCTTGTGCTACTACTTCCAAATTTAAGGTTGATACAACTTTTTTTTCTTTTGGTTTGTGAGGGTTGCAAAATAACTGAGTCAAGCTTATTTTGTCTTTAAAAAAATTGAACACAAAGACATTGTTTGATCCATGCAGCTGATCTCACCTATTGGAAAAATGTTTTGGTTGTTGTTGTACTTATCTAGTTATCTTTATCCTTCGCTATTAGAAATTCATGTGAACCGAGGACTATTTGATAGAGGGTAATATCTTCTATTTGGAGAGTAAAAGAAGAAAGGAAGGAGGTAGAATTCTGAACATATTTAACATGTATCTTTTTTTTTTTATCAATGTTGTTGAAACTAGTTCAAAATAGTATTTTAAAACAACTAAATGATGTTCTTAATTGCTTTAATATTGAGAATATCTCAATTGGGTTTGGATATTTTGGATTTGATCATATAAATGATGGGTTGATTCTAGTAATTTTTTCTTCTATTTGGGAGTTAAAAAGTGAATAAAATAACTTTTGCCGTGTTTTCTTTATATTGATTGCAGTTGTAATGCAAATTTGTACCTATCGGCCCTTTGGAGTAATATATTCCATCTAAGAGAGTCATCATTTAAGGCTAAGGTAGAAAAGAAGTATAAAATTTTTAAGTTGTCATTTAAGGTCATTTAAGGCAAACAATTGCAATTAGACTTTGTTTTCTTTATTCTTTGTTGTGGTAAAGCATTACTTGTGTTTTCATTAAAGAAATGTGTTGAATGAAAGACAGAAGGGTGGTGGTGTTGTCGTTTAATACTTTAAGTTTGTTACCTAGACTTTTCATCAAATTAAAATAAGTGAATCAAACAAGAACTACTCATACTTATTAATTAGTATATAAATCATTAGTCAAATCTGGATTGTTGAATTGTATTATATTAATTTATCTATGTGCCAAAGTTTTCTTTGGTGGAGGGAAGAAGTGTTTGCCTTTTTTGTTGGAGTTGCCAAGGGAAGGGGACATTGCCAAAGTTTCAGTACTATCTCCAAGGGTTGCATTTTTTAATCATCAGCAATTGCTTCTAAATGTTGATAACTATGCTCTCAAGCAAAGAATTGCCGCCCTGGCCCAAAACAAGATTTTCAAAAGAAGGTACTTGCTTTACGTACGTATTATCTGTTACTAACTTGAACTGGTCCTCAATCTTCGATCCAGGCCATCACTAGTGTCAATAGGTCCCCAATTCAGATTCATGGTGGTGGGGCCTTAATGGCCATCCCAAGAACCACATATTTCATGTTTGTGTTTTTCTTCTAAAGAACTCTCTGCATTCTGCAATCTTGGAGTTATTTTTTTTAGTTTTATGGTAATTTAAATTGTTAATTTGGTTTGTCAATGTCGGTTAAATTGCTTTAATTAAACGTTAATAACATGCATATGCATTAATTTTACACATCATATATACAAATGCAATCAACATTAAAAGATTCACATAGTGTAGTTGTCATGGTGTTAGTCTATAACACTTGAGCGCTATGTATAGAACTTTGAATTGCTTGTGGATCACAATTTGAAAACTCTGCATCCCTGATATAAAATTTTGTCATTTTGATGTCTCAACTTTGAAGTAGTTCTTATGCTTGTGGAGAGTGCAAAGGTGGCTGTTTTACAAGTTGACTTGAATAGCTCACTTTTACATTAGGTGAAAAATTGGGTGTTGATGTTGTAGATCATAATGATAAAACTTGAAAATACCTTGTGGAATTGGCTGGTCACTTGTCATCAGCTTTTCAAGGGCCATATTGTAAATGCTTTTCTTGAATATGTGTATATAGTCTGCACACTCACATTTGGAGACTTGTATTCATCTTTGTTTCTTGTTTCTGCACAATATGGATTTAGCATGGCTTGTATTCAATTTTTATTCTGCATTATCATTTTTATTTTCCACTTGAGAAAAGAGGAAGAGAGAGGGTGCTAATATATTTTGCTATTGCCTTGTATGATTGCTATTTGCTTAGATTTTTTTTCAAGATGAATGGCATGTATGAAACATCTTTACCAGCAGCATGGAATGATGTTTGTTCCTGTTGGGTACACATTGGACTCGGAATTTTCAAGATGGATTCCATTAGAAGGGTTTCTCCATATGGTGCATGAGTGTTTGCTGGTGATGGCACAAGAGAGCCAAGTGCAACAGAGCTGGCACTTGCAGAGGATCAGGGCAAGTATATGGCTCTTATAGCCAAGCGACTCCCCCAGTCATGGTGGTGTTTTCCTGATTTCATTCTATTCTTGTTGGTAACTCGTGATTATGACATCAACCTGTTTGATTGTTGGTTAGATTGGAAAATAATTAATTTCAAAGTTGGAACTTGTTTTGATATCAGGTACTGTAAAGTAAAATCAATATTAATCTATGGTTATTAAAGAAAAATATGAACAAATGATAAATGAAAAATATCCTCTACAAAGCCAACATTATGAGAGGTTGTTTTACTTACTGAAACTTTTTTTTAATTATTTTTTTTTAAATTCTCTTTCTGTTCTCTATTATTGTGTTTTATTTGATGTTCTTTCTTACAAGGAGTGGGGAGTGATGAGTGAAAAATATATGATAATTTACTGTATAATTACTGCATTCATCAAGGGTAAAATGGTAAATTATTCCCCAAAAATACCTCTTTTTAGTAATAATTGCATAAATTGTGAATATTTGATTTGAATTTGAATATGATGCTATTTTGATAGAAAATCTATTGATTTTGCAGATAAATTGGAAGGATTTAAATAAAGAAATCAGATGACATTTATTTGAAAAAGAGAATCTGCAAGATAAGGATTTAAATGACAACTAATTTGGATCAGATCAGCAATTATTTGGATAAAAATTCTGTAGATAAATTCTCAATTTAAATTCAAATCAAATTGAAGATAAGATCAGCAATTATTTGGATAAGGATTCTGTAGATTTAATTCCAAATTCAAATTGAAGATATCAGCAGAAGATTAAGCTAAAAAGAGAAAAATAAGGAAAGCAAATCAAGCAAGGATAAGATTAGGAAGAGATCAAATTTAAAAGGAGGAAATCAAGGAAGTTGGATCATGAATCACGCTCCACCTGTGCTAAGCGGAGGTGGAGTGCAACAGTTAAAATTGCTCTCTGGATCCTGCGCTTCAAACGCGCTGAGCGCAGGTGAAGCGCAGGAATCTAGATTTAATTTTTCAAGAGATTTCAAATCAGATTCCTTCCAGATTTTAGATTGCTTTCCAGCGTCTATAAATAGAACCTTTTCCAAACATCAAAGGAGCTTTTTGGGAAACGGCAGAGCAGAGCTAGGATTGGAGAAAAGTGTGACAGTTTCTCCGTTGGGTTGTAATTGTGACACTCTTCTACCTCAATCTCTTATACATTCAGCATTTTGAAATATTTAGGAAAAGTTACGGACCACATCGAGTAAAAAGGTTCACATCTCTTTCTTTTAAAACGTCATTTGATTCAAATCAACGCAATTAAAATAGAAATTAAAGTCAACGGTTTTTAGAATAATTTTAGCCTCAAAATCTCAAATGTCAACATCAAGACATCCTTATTGGTCATGTAAGGCACTTAAAATAATTTTCATAATCTTTCATCATAAAAATAAAAACCCCTATTACTACGCCCTGATGTCACAAGTATCAGAGCGACACCCCTTCAATTCAATACTCGGCACCTGACGTGCCATCTTCACTACCTGTAAATTAACCACAGAGAACACGGTGAGGAAAAGAACACCAACTCATACATGCACACAGAAGGCTACCCTATCCTCGCCAACACATAGTCATAATCATCATCAAATCATATCATAATCATATTATCTCACACTCTTATTATCAAATATATTATCTCATCACAAGTTTATAAGTCACACTTCGTAAATCATCAAGAAAAACACATGCTCTACGCTCAACATATAATACTCATATCATCATATCGCATTTCAATTTCATCATAAAATACAATGTAGGTTCACTCTATGATCATGCACACCAACACTCATCCCAAGAATCATGATTCGGAACTCCGCACAATGGGCGTACCTCATCAATCCTCTTAGTTGTTACCAATGATGGTCCTACCGTTAACGCCCTCTCTGGCCGATAGGTTGCACCCCCTCAATGGGCCCGTGCAAAAACATCCGACCCTAGGTTACACCCCCTCAATGGGCCCGTGCAATTCTATTCACCCCTAGGTTGCACCCCCTCAATGGGCCCGTGCATGCACCCCCTCAATGGGCCCGTGCATCGAATATCTCCATCATGGTCACTGCACCCCCTCTATGGGCCCGTGCATCTGAGTTACCACACCTCATATGTTCTAAGCATCAATATATCATCATCATACATCTCATACCTCATATGCTCAATGCATCATCATCGTCATATATCTCATACCTCATATGCTCATTACATCATCATCGTCATACATCTCATACCTCATATGCTCAATGCATCATCATACATCACAATACTATAAACATCTAACATCACATGGGATACTCATATCACCATACTCATGCCACAAACAACACACCCTAAACATCCAATTAAATCTCTCAATTCCACAAACAAATTGTATAAACAACATCAACAGATAAAAGGGTCACAATCATCACATAAACAACACTCTCATACACAATTTGACCTGGTAATCGATTACCACACAGCTGTAATCGATTACCAGTAACTCCGGGACACAAAATTCACTCTGGTAATCGATTACAAGCCTCCTGTAATCGATTACCAGCATGTCAACTCTCGGGTAATCGATTACAGGCCCACTGTAATCGATTACCTGCAAGCCAACTCACTGGTAATCGATTACAGACCCCTGTAATCGATTACCAGCAAGCCAAACTCATTCCATGCTGCCCAGAAAACCATGTAATCGATTACAGACTTCTGTAATCAATTACCCGCGACACGAGATGACAGTTCTTGCTATTTTTACCCTTTTTAAACCCTTTTCTTCAACCTCTAATCAATTCTCATTGTTAATACTTCAATCATACACGTTTATACCGAACAAAATCAACAAAAACAACAATCTTTACAACATTTTTTCACAGTTATTCCATTATCATCCCCAATCGCTAAACCCTTATTCACCCATTTTCGCTCTTCTCGCTACCCTCATTCAATTCATCAAGATTTATCAAGATTAACACATTCAATCACCAAAACAACATATTTTCATCATACAACACGTAATGCACATATCAAATTCGAATTTAAAGCCTTAGAGGGTCTTATGGTTGCCCTCACTACCCAAGCACCCCCACATACACATACAAGCAGCACCCTTTCCTCTACCGTACCTTGAAGGTGAAGATCGAACAACAACGATTGACTCTTTCTTGATGATTACTCTGCAGCAGCCTCCTCTTGAGATGTCATTTCTCCCCTCCTTATGGTTTCGCTCTCTGACGATTTGAAAAATAAGGATTAGGGTGAATTGGTAACCCCTCGTTACTTAAATGCTTAATTGTGTTGGGCCCACCCTCAACCCACTCATCCTCTTTTAATTAGAAATAACATTATTAATAAAAATACTAATATTACTAATATTATTTTTTATTTATTTCTCTTATTTTATTAATTTTATTTTATTTAATAACATTTGGGATGTTACAATAATGGCTATCATGCGTAGCTAAACTCCTCGATAGGATTGAATGTAGTTGATTCAATCCCCGATTGTATGTGAATTCTCTTTATTATTTATGAATTCCTGTTTTTATAATATTGGCGTTTCTTACCTGTTCTTAATGCTTAGCTTCCGCCTTTGTGCCGGAGTTATAGGTTGGTTTTGTGGGGCGCATTCGAGAGGTGGTTCTATAAAATCAATAGCAAGTTTAGGGGAGCCTAGACATAGGAAACTTGAATTCTGATTGGTAAAAACACTTAATTTGCAACTGTGGAGACCAGGATGAATTAATAGCGTAAACAAATAGATCTTTAATCCGGGGTAATTTATCACTGTGAAGACCAGGGTAGATTATTTCTGAGTATTTTATCACTGTGGAGACCAGGGTAAAATAACTTTAATTTGTGCTTCAATATTATAATTGCATATTCATAAATATTATTGGGGTTCACATACGAAAGGGGTGCGATGAGACGAAGTTCAATCCTAGTCCAAGTAACTGTTTCTATCTCTCTCATTTAAGTTCAATTTTTCTTTATTATTGCAATTATCTCAACAAAGAATTATACGCTTTTACTTGATAGTTGTGACCTCTAATCTTTATAAATTGAACTGTTCCCTATGGATACGATACTCTTACTCACTATTATACTGCTTGAATTTTGGTACGCTTGTCAGAATCTCATCATGTAGTTTTGGCGCTGTTGCTAGGGAACGGTGTATCAATTTGTAAAGACTTGGGAGGTCTATACTATTAAGTTGTATATATATTTTTATCTTAGGAATTTATTTTTTAGATTTTTTTATTTTTTTTAGGATTTTTAGAATTTTTGTTTTAAATTTTAAATTTTTAAATTTTAATTTTAATTTTTAAATTTTTAAAATTCTCTTCCACACTTACCTTTTTTTCTAGTTTCTTGATTTATGCTTTTGCGAGGACAGGTGTCCCCAAATCAATTGCAATTTGATCCAGAAATAGAAAGGACACCTAGAAAGAACAGAAACAGAAACAAGAGAAGGAGACAAAGGAGAGGTGAAGAAGAAAACAAAAATATGGCTGAACAACAACCAAGGAGAAGAGTCTTAGGAGACTATGTCATGCACCAAGGACCTCGTCACTATTCAAGCATTGTTTTACCAGTTACAGCGAAGTCCTTGGAGATAAAGATTGCACATTTAAACCTCATCAGTGCCCACCATTTCACAGGATTGGATCACGAGGATCCACATACACATCTTTCTACTTTCTATGAATTGATTGGTGATATGGGATTTGAGGAAGAAGATTCAGAATCAGCCTACTTACGATTGTTTCCCTTTTCTTTAACCGGTAAGGCAAAGGAGTGGCTGAAATTGCATCCTAGCCAGAGTCTGAGCAATTAGAGATTGGTAGAAGATAAATTTCTGAAAAGATTCTTTCCAATATCACGCTACATTCAAGAAAAGACAAACATCTCCACATTCAGGCAAAGAGAGGACGTACCACTATGTGAAGCCTGGGAGCGATTCAAGTCTTTGCTGCAAAAGTGTCCAAATCATGGTTTTGACAATATTGAACAACTAAACATCTTCTGCAATGGACTCAAACTCGATTCGAAGTCATTCATAGATGCTGCAGCAGGAGGGACTATTCTGGCGGTGGATGAAGAGCGTGCTCTCACAATAATTGAGAATTTTGCAATGAATAACCAACAAGCTCAATATTGGGGGGAGCCGGTTCAGAAGAAGGAGTTGCTAGAGCTAAAAAGCAATGATACACTATTAGCAGAAAACAAGCTCATCAAGCAACAACTAGAGGCACTCAACGAGCAATTAAAAGCACTTCCTCAACAACTACAAATAGTGCAATCTCAACCTTGTCAAGCCCAACAGTTGATTTGTGACTTTTGCGGAGGCGACCACCCCAATGGTCACTGCTCTTATGAGGATATTCAAGTAGAACAGGTCAACTATGTGGGAGCCCAGGGAAGGCAAGATAACTTTTCCAACAACTCTGGGAGAAGCCAAGATAGAGAAGTTGCAATGCATGACATAAATTCAAGAATTGAGGAAAAGCTCGACAAACTCATACAAGATATGAATGTCAGTCAAAGAACCATAGAGACAACATTCAGAAACCTGGAAACTCAAATGGAGCAAGTAAGGAAGCAAATCGCTGGGCAAAAAGAGTATTGCAAGTCAATCTCTACTAGAAGTTGCAAAGAAATTGAAGAGGAAGAAGAAAACAATGAATGTAAATATGTATTTGGGGTACAAGAAGAAGAAAAAGAAAAGAGTGAAAAAAGAGAGATTGAGTAACTGATTGAAAGAGAAGGGGAAGTAGATAAGTACCTGCCATATCCAAAGAATCCCTCCAAGAAAGATCTAGATAGGCAAATTGCAAGATTCAAGGACATTCTCAAAACATTTAACATCCCATTTGAGGAAGATATGGAGCAAATGACAACATATGCCAAATTCATGGAAGAGACCTTTATCAAGTAGAAGACATTCACTGATGAAACAGTAGAGCAGATAGCAGAAATAAGAGCCAACCAACAGTAAGAACAAATCTCAACAAATACACAACCCAACTCCGAGGAACTTTGTGATGATATTCCTACCATAAGTGGTCAACTGATAGGGGAAGGAACTAATGACAATGTGGTTGATGAAGGAAAGGACATTGAAAAAGCAAAAGAAACTGAGGAAGAAGATGAAGAAAAGGAAAAGGAAGAAGAAGGTGAAGCTGAAGTAGAAGAAGAAAAAGAAGAGGACATAGTCTCAAGATTGAAGCACTTGCCATATCCTAAAAGACCTCTGAAGGAAGATAAAGAAAGACAGTGTGCAGATGTTGAACCTTCCAAGCTCCACAAGAGAAAAACATGTGACTACACTGACCTGAGCAGAGCAAAGAGAAAAATCATGCCAAGCAAATCAAATTCAGGACTTAAAGTCAGAATGAGGACAAAGTGGTCAGGCATATTCCATACCAAGGATCCTTGTGAAGCAAAAAGAGTAAGAGCTAACAACTTTGAACTTTCCAAGCTTCAGGAGGAGAAGACCTATGCAACTCAGCAAAAGACTCCAAAGAAAAGAAAAGTCAGGCAAAAGGAATTAGCAACATGGTCTAACTCCAGACACAAGACAAAAATGGGGAGATTCAAGTCACATTCAGAATTGGTCCGAGGCAAGAATATGGGTTGGGTCACTACCCAAAGGAGTCAAAGGTGCAACACAAAGGCTGGCTAAAGGATTCCAATATCAGCCACATTGAAAAACAGGCGTCAAGCTATATGACGTTAAACGAGTGCTTCCTGGGAGGCAACCCAGAGATTTTTAAGTTTTTAATTGTTTTCAATTTTGTTTGTTAATTAGGATTTTTCATTTTTTTTAGGATTTAGGAAATTTTCAAAATTGATTGGAATAAGCTTGTGGAAAATAAAAATTTTAAACAATTGGAAGTAGCAGAAAACGTGACTGAAAATTGTAAAATTTCATTCTGTTTTCTGCGCTTCATCTGCGTTAAGCGCAGGGGAAGCGCAGGTACGCATTGTTGCTTGAATCGAACTAAAAATAGGGGAGAGTCATTCTTCCCCTGTTTTCTCTGTACCAACTCCCTGCTTCCTAAGCCCTTCTTTTCACTTTTTCCACTCATAAACCTCCATCAATTTTGAAACTTTCAAGTTTCAGGTATGTTTTCTTTAGTTTTCACCAATTGAAATCTTCATTTACTCTGTCTTTATTAGGCTCTCAGACCATGCAACTTGTGTTAGAAAGACCAGTTGACCTCAAACCTCCATTCTTGCAGTGGCCTGGGGATAGGCCTATTCATCCAGGGGGAGGTGGAGCAGCAGCAGCTGGAAAGCAGGACAAGGACTTACATGATACAGAGGACGAAGATTGATACTGGCGTTTTTCTTTCTTTTCGTTCTATTTTCTTTTATTTTTTTAGGATTATATTTTTAGTTAATTAGGTTTTTTGTTTTATTTTTCAATTTTTTTATTAGGATTTTAGGAAAAAGGGATTTAAGGAACTAATTTAAAAATCTCAAAGCTAGGCAGTCTAACCAAATTAGGAAAGAAATAGGAATTTTGTGATTGAATCCATAATTAGCTAGGATTAGGATATTGTGCAGGAAAATATATCAGGATAGTTAATTAATTTCAATAAGTGATTTCATCAAGGAAAATTAGCCAAAAAGCCGCTGAGTTGTGAGACCAAACACAGATATGAGAGTTTTCACCACTGCTTGTCAACTGTTATTGCTTGAGTTTTTGGATTTTACTCTGCACTTGGAAAATATGGAAGTGATAAAGGCAAATTTTTGTGGTTTAACTATTTGCTCAGTGCCAAAAAGCCAACCCATGAAAATTTTTTCCAATTTTTTGGTAACCCATTTGAGCTTTAATATTTCTTTTCTTATGCACCTTAGCCAAAATTAAATGTTTATATCCTATCCCTACACACTTGGGATAGAGAGCAAAGGTGAAATTGGATAAAATGGGAAGATTGGTTGGTGACTTGAAAAGTGAATTGATTCACTTAAAGAATTACAAAGAGCAGACACAAGAAGCAAAAGAAAATCACTCCCCCAAAAATCAAAAAGAAAAGGTGAATAAAAGTAAATAAGTTAGGGGGGTGAATCATCACACAAGAGAAGAGGCCAGCTGAACAAATGCAAGTCAAGAATGCAATGGAGAATTGAGAGAAGGCTCAAAGAACAAAGAAAAATTCAAAATTGCTCTCTATTCTAGTGTTTCTTTGCATATCAAGAAAATCCATGAATTCTTGATAGCCCAGCCTCATTACAACCAAAGAAAGACCTTTTGATCCATGTTAACCATGTGCATGTCTAAAGACCAGAAACGACTATCAATCTTAGTTGTTCAACTGCGGTGAGAAATTGAGGGAAACACTTACCCGTGAGCATGAGAGGATTCCTTGATTTTTTCTTCACTTATTGTTTTGGTTGCTATTTCTGAAAAAGTTTGAATGTATTTTTATCCTGTTTTGGTTGAGTTTTGGAAATATCACTTGATTCTGACTTTCAAACTAACATTTGGAAAGTGACAGCTGCCTAGCAAGAGGTGATAAATTTATTTCCTTAATCTTTTTTAGAATCATGACAGGGGGTTGAGTCCATTTTGATTGCAAAAGGTTTTCTTATTTTATTAATTTTATTTTATTTAATAACATTTGGGATGTTACAGTAATGGCTACCATGCGTAGCTAAACTCCTCGATAGGATTGAATGTAGTTGATTCAATCCCCGATTGTATGTGAATTCTCTTTATTATTTATGAATCCCTGTTTTTATAATATTGGTGTTTCTTATCTGTTCTTAATGCTTAGCTTCCGCCTTTGTGCCGGAGTTATAGGTTGGTTTTGTGGGGCGCATTCGAGAGGTGGTTCTATAAAATCAATAGCGAGTTTGGGGGAGCCTAGACATAGGAAACTTGAATTCTGATTGGTAAAAACACTTAATTTGCGACTGTGGAGACCAGGGTGAATTAATAGCATAAACAAATAGATCTTTAATCCGGGGTAATTTATCACTGTGGAGACCAGGGTAGATTATTTCTGAGTATTTTATCACTGTGGAGGCCAGGGTAAAATAACTTTAATTTGTGCTTCAATATTATAATTGCATATTCATAAATATTATTGGGGTTCACATACGAAAGGGGTGCGATGAGACGGAGTTCAATCCTAGTCCAAGTAACTGTTTCTATCTCTCTCATTTAAGTTTAATTTTTCTTTATTATTGCAATTATCTCAAAAAACAATTATACGCTCTTACTTGATAGTTGTGACCACTAATCTTTATAAATTGAATTGTTCCCTATGGATACGATACTCTTAATTACTATTATACTGCTGGAATTTTGGTACGCTTGCCAGAATCTCATCAGGGAGTTAGCAGATCATGTTGTGAGCTCATTTAACCATAAGGTAATATACTTTCTAGGTCCTTTGTACATGATTTTACATTTTTTGAAATTTAATGCAATGATATGCTTCTGGAGTAGTGCTAGTATTTTCTTTGCTCTGATAAGTGATAATACTTAAGAAGGGGAAGAGAGGAAGATAGTGTGATAGATACACACACACAAAGAGAGAGAGAGAAAGCAAACGCATTAATGCAATGATATACAAGACTTTTGTTTCTAAATTATGTCACTATCAACCAGTACTCCTTTAATATCTAACTTTAGAAATTTATTTGATGAATCTTTTTGTGATCAGAGAGTCCTCCTTGCAATTCTGTCATTACTAAACCCCAAAATATACTCACCTACCCATTAAACCTCTCTAGCAATGATCTAAAAATTATTTAGTCAAAGTCAATTATGGTCAAAGTTAACTTTAAGCTTATGACAATGTTATTTTATTCATAAGACTTGCAACGATATTAATTAATACATGGTGTTTCTTGGGGGTAAAAAAATTCCTTATGAAAAGGTCAGGAAAATGAAAAATGATGAAAGGCATACATTTTTTTGAAAAATAACTAGCCATTAACTGCAAAATAACTACGATACACTGGTTTTTTACCGTGGTTCCTTAATCCAACCGCGGTAAAAAGCCTCAGATTTTTAAGCTGCTCACCTTTTCTACCGCAGTTCATTTTCGGAATCGCGTTAAAAAGCGTTACTCAATTACTGCGGTTCCGAAAAATAATCGCAGTAAATTCCTTTTATCTCACCGCGGTAAAAAGCCTCGTGGAACCGCAGTAAAAATCCTTTTTTGGCATAGTGACTCTAGACCGCATTGGACTCAAAGCATGAAAAAGTTTCCTTCAAACATGCTCATGATGACACTTAAAGCTTTTAAGTCAAATAAAATTCGTTATTCAAATGACTAATGAGAAATTTAAGTTTTATTTGAACAAGAAAAAGAGAGAGGTGGCCCCAGTCACAATATAGTCAATAAGAAAAGCACGGGGTACCAAAATGATCAAATTTTAAAAGGTTGCTCTTGTTTAGAAAGGTGGCTTACTTTATTTCCAAGTTAAAATAAACAGGTGGCTGACTTTAAGTGTTTTCTTTCCAGCTTCCTATTTTGTTTCAAAGTTGTGTTAAAGTTTTATATTGAATTTATATTTTGTAATTTTATCTTTTCATATGGTTATGTTTTTTTTATTTCTTTAGTTAAAAAATATCATGTATATATTTTATTTTTAATTCAATAAATTGTCATAAAATATAAAAATGGTGCAAATATGTTTATTTTTTATTACTAGTGTTAATATCAAATATATTTACTGTAGAAAAATAGAATTCTAGTAAACTTTAAACAAGTCCTTTTTAGTAATTACATCTCCAAACGTGATTTCCATTGATATATCCAAATAATATTCACTTTCTTAAACTCACGTTTGTAGCAAACTATCCAAATATGAAATCACGTTTACGCAAACTCAAGTTCACCCAAAATCATGTTCACTGACATTCATTCAAACTCAAGCTTGCAAATGCTAAACCAAACGCACACTAAAGGTGTGTTTGGTTTACACTAGATCCACGTTTCAAACATGGATCCGGGAAGAAGCTACTCTTTATAGCGTTTGCCCGGATCCACGTTTGAAACGTGGTTTCGAGGTAAACCAAGCACACACTAAGTGTCACAAGTACTTTTATGTGACAGTCTCATGTGGTTATAACACATATATATAATAGACTAAAATGACAATAAGTGGTAATTTAGAGGGATGAATTGACTAAAAATATTTTCCCAATTTAGTGCAAAAATTGTAATTAGACCTTTTTCCCCATTTTTTTTTACAAATTCATGTACATACCAAAATCCTAGTTCTACTTAAAAATCAATTAGACAAGATTAGAGACATGATTGGTGGGGATCATATAACATTCTCATTTAAACCACCAAGCTTATGCAGTGCAAGAAAAATGACTTTTAGCGACGGCCAAAAGTCGTCTCTACAGGGGAAAAAATCATCGTTATTGCATCATTAGCGACGGTGTCGTGGCCGTTGCTACAAGCCTCGTTAGTGACACCCTTGGCCATCACTAAATAGCAACGACCCATGGCCGTCACTACATATTTTTTCATAAATAATCCTTTCTTCCCAGATTTATCAATTGTGCGAATCGAACCCACAACCTCCATGATACAGAGAATGAGCATTACAGTTACGCCGAGTTTGTTTCTTGGAATATATAGCGCAAAATATTATATATATATAGTGAAAAAATAACAAAAAATTAGTGACGGTCAGGCCGGCACTAACTTTACGAAGGCTGACGCTAAACAAAAATTTTCTTTAGCGATGGTCTGGCTATCGCTAAATAAAATTTTTTTAAAAAAAAATTATTATACCTTTAGCGTCAGCCAGAGCCGTCGCTAACATTAAATTAAAAAAATATTTTTTTTTCAATGGTGATGTCTTTAGCAACGGCGTTGCGACGGCCTGACCAACGCTAATAACGACGGTGTCGTGTCCGTCTCTACAAGGCCGTTGCTAAATAGCGAATTTCTTGTAGTGATGCCAATGTTATATTTTGTAAATCCAACGTTAATGTTATGTCCTTTAAACATTGGATGTATAAAATTTGATCACCAAATTTTAATAAACAACAGAGCATGTTCCTAATTTATTCAATTTTGCAATCCATTCTTAAGTTATTTTTATGCCTTACTTACCGTTACACTATTTCATTAACTTTTTTGTAGAAATTAAATATATATAATATTCACAAAAAATATCTTTATTCTAAAAAAATAGACATTACATATATATATATATATTAAAAGTAAAAAAGTTACAATCATTTATGAGAGTAACTACTAGTACTTTACCTCATTTTCACCATCATCTGAATCTTAAAACATATTTCTTATTTCACTAAAAAAATTAAAAATAACAACATGAACAACAATGCCATGACACACCCCATTCCAGTTACAAAATGCTTCAGACTTCAGACTTCAATGCGCAAATTAACTTTCTTGGTTATGTATTCCTCATACCTCCCTAATTCATTCTAATTCCCACTATCGATTGAAGAACGCAAATTGAGTTCACATTACACACAAGTTTCTAACAACCAAATAGCTCTTTCTATAACATCACCTTTGAGAGAAGACACATGTGAGAAACAATCTCTTAAGGTTCCCCTCTGTCTTTTGAGGTTCGTATAATAGCCTTGGTATCACAAAGGAAAAATTGAACCTCATTTCATTTCTTTTCCCCTGCAACCTCCATATAGCTCGCTTAACCACTCGAGACATTTGTTCCTTCTTCTGTTGGCACAAATGATAATGCTCTGCTCCCTAATCTACCATGTCTCAAATCTTGTCTACTTGTCTCTAGAGCAGAATTTAGGTTCAGATGTTTACATGAATTGGGGAGAATTTGGGGAAGAAAACATATTTACAATTTTTGCATTAGATAATGAAAGTTTCCTTTTAGTCAATTTAGTCCCTCAAAGTTATCACTACCACATAAGAGTTTACGTGTGCCAAATCATCACCTTGGTTAACGTTTACGGACGGACATTGACAGATTGACCAAAATGATGACAGAAGTATCTTTGAAGGACTAATTTGGGAATTTTTTTTTTTCAGGGACCAAATGGACCGACATTCAATCTTTTAGGGACCAAAATAACTATTTACTCTATAATTTTCGTTGCTTATGTAATAATGTAAATAAGAATAGTGAGAGTAGTTTTAAATTATTTAGCATGTATTATCTTAATCATGTGTTTTATTCAATATTTTGAAAGTTGGATTGATAATCGAACCGATAATGATACGAGCTTACAATTTATTGGTTCAATCTTGGTTGAAATGATATTATATATATATATATATATTGAGTATCCTATAAATTTTTAATTAATAAAAAACATAAAATTATAAGAAATAAAAATATATAAAGTTGTAAATTAATATTAATATCCTTATTATATGTTTTATAAGATAAAACATTAATAATAATTGATAATATAATAGATATTTATGTGTAATCCTTAAGCATTTATATTTATCTATCTTAAAAATATATAAGAATAAATAAAAAATAAAAAAGTTTTTTAAAAGGATGATTCAACCGATTTTCTGATGTCTGTTTTTTATCGATTTTCACCGACATTGAATCGGTTTTGAGAACAACAATGGTTTTATTTCTACTTTCTACCTTAATGACATTTTAATTGCTAATTGAAGCAATTCATATTAAATAACCCGCTAATTATGCGAGGCAAGAGTGGGATGGGTAGGATGAACTGTGAGTGCGCCTTTTTTTTTCAAAATTTTTTGATATTATTACTAAAATAAAAAAGGAAATATTTAGGTTTTGGGGTTAAGATATTAACATCAGTTTGTTGTGGACAATATGGACTTATATTGGTGCATGTGTTGATGTTTAACTTAATATATTAATTTTTAGACCTATTATGTTGTTGGATTTGTCATATTATAATTTATAAAGACCATTTTAATTAATTTGGGTAGTAAT
This sequence comes from Sesbania bispinosa, assembly GCA_026901365.1. Lineage (NCBI taxonomy): Eukaryota > Viridiplantae > Streptophyta > Magnoliopsida > Fabales > Fabaceae > Sesbania > Sesbania bispinosa. The sequence goes on along the minus strand of QLOH01000086.1, from coordinate 1,918,065 downwards.
ATTTAGTTATCAAGACTTTCTTATTTCCGCATTGAGAAAAAGAGGAAGCTTAATGCCCATTTGTTTTTTAGTACTATTTTGCCTTTATAAAGGTTTTTAGATTTTTCATTTTATTATTATATGGCGGGCGTCTTGTTAGTCCGCACATATGTGGTACATGTTGCGTCTCCTAACCCATTTTTCAAAAGTGGCCAACATGTCCCCACTTGTTTTGTTGCGAGCTTATCATAAATTAGGCCGAGCCAATATGGGCTGGCCCGCTTTGCCACCTCTATGTATTGAGTAAGGCAAATAAAAAAAAAAGTTAACAAAATACTTAGAAAAAACAGGAAGAACCCATCATGCTGTAACTTTAGATAAATTTGATATTGTAGACTTGATTTTGTGTAAAAGTGAGTTTAAGGTAGATGTGGAAAAACGGGAACCGGCCAATTGCAGGATTAGGCCACGAGCTACAACGAGCAGGGCCAAATTGGCCCTAGATTCAATTTGCTCTCCTAAATTAATGCCTAAGCTGCAACAAATTAATTTTAAGGTATTTTACAAAAAAAAAAACTCACAAGCTACAACAAATTATTTTTATGGTATAGAAGCACTTTTCAAAATCTTTTTCAACATTTATTTTTCAAAAAGTGATGCCCTTCTGTGACTATGTTTATGTTGGAGCATAATGATTTTAATGTATAAAATATAAATGTATTGAATTTGAATATTAACAATAATAACATATTGAACACACATAATGTATTTCTTTCAACATTCAATACCTTGCAAAATTATACTCCAAAATGTTATTCTCTTAAATGTATTGCTCTGATAGGTTGCTTGCTCCATTATGCTTTGTTAGCCAAATAAAAAAAAAAACAGTGAAAGTTCCAAACCAAACATCTTCAAAGTTCAACCGAAGAGTAGGTAGCACTTATATCAAACAAGATTTAATGAACTCATATTTTGGCATAGGCTTGCATGTAGGTGGTAAAATCAAAGCCTATATCAGACAAAACGAAAGTTCCAAATGTCTTCTAGCATCTTAATAGTAATTAGTAAGTAGCCTATGTCAAAATCAAAGCCAAGCTAAAATAAAAGTCTCTGAATTATAACAAATGAAAACAAAAGAGCATAATCACCAATTAGTCAACAAAAAGAAACAGTTGTAAAATTGGCAAAAAGAAGCATTATAAAAAAAATTTTCCTTGCAGGTATATAATAGACAATTTAATTCAAATATAAAACAATATATTTGAATACCTATCTTGCAAGTAAAAACCTGAATTACACTAGGCACCCCTTCAATTGAAGCAGAACCATAATGTGTTAAGATGAGTGTTGTACCCGGTTGCAAACAATCGTGAAGGAAGGAGCAGCAGTGTAACACCATCATGAAAGATTAAACTTGGGGCATGGTATTGGGATATTGGCATACTCGATAGTGTGAAGGAGAAGGAAAGCTAAAAATGAAATAATGTGGTCTACAAACTACGACTCTACGTGAATGTGACTTTTAGTCTCCTCAAGTGATTTCAATTTATTTCTCAATCAGTCAACATAAAAAGAAAGTTCGGGTAGCCCGAGCCCGATCGGGATAACCCGAGCCGAGCCCAATTAGAATATTGGCTTTATCGGACAAGACTATAATAAATATAGTTGATTTTGGGCTCAAAATATAGAGCTCAAGCCATAGGATTTAATCGGCGGGGTCGGGTTGGCTCGATGGGCTTAATTCAAATTTCCATCTCTATTGCAGACATTTATTTTTGCTGAGATTGCAATGCATGCTCTGAATGATAAACAAAATGTAAAAAGAGAAATCTACCTTGCAAGTAAAAACATGAATGACACCGGGCGCAAAACCAGAATGTGTCAAGATGAGTACTATACTCGATTGCAAACAATTGTGGAGGAAGGAGAAACAATGCAACACCGCTGTGAAAGATTAAACTTGGATCGTGGTATTGGCCTACTTGGTGGAGTGAAAGAGAAGGAAGGCTAAACATTAAATAGGGCAATCTACAAACTATGACTCTATGTTAACGTGACTTTTAGTCTCCTTAAATCATTTCAATTTGTTTCTCAATTAGTTAACAAAAAAAGGGTTCGGGAGCTCGAGCCCGTTCAGGCTAACCCGACCCGACCTGAGCCCGATTAGAATACGGTCCTGATCAAGTTAGGCTATAATAAATATAATTGATTTTACCCATGCTCAAAATTTAAAACCCAAGCCCTCAGATTTAGTGTGTGTTTGTTTTAAATTGTGACAGGACAAAACCATGATTTTGTATAGTTGATTTTAAATCACTTCCGTCCAACGTACTTTGTAAAACGTGCATCATCCATCTCAACCATTTATTTCTAGAATCAATTCTACCCAACCGTAAACCAAACGGACCCTTAACGGATGGGCTTGGGTCGGGCCGATAAGCTTAGCCCATTTTATCAGCTCTAGTTTAAGGTGATATTATAAAAGAAATCATATGTCAAATGTAAAGCATGGTGTGATTTTATAAAAGAAAAAATGATCACATATTAAAATTATCTTATCCTAAAAATTTAGATTCAGATTTATTTTATTTCAAAGCATCTTTCCTTTCTCTGAATGCCTTATGAATGATCATAGAACTTTTTACATTGAAATTTAACTCTACATATTCTTAAAAATGGGGTGAATAATAAAATAAAATGAAATTGTATTTCATTGTTACAAAACTAAATAAATTAATCACTTTTTAAATAGTTTATTCTTCTAAATATGTACTGTTTCATAATAAATATTTTAATGTCCGTATTACATTAGTCCAAAACTCAAAAATGAAAATGTATTAATACTTAACAAAGTAGAAATTTACATGAATATATAATATATTTAATTAAGATTTAATCTATTAAATATATATTCATTACTAATGGTTATGGTGGTGGACCAACGGGGGTTGGTTCAAGTGATACATGCTTGATTCCCCTTAAGCAAGGTCTCGGGTTTGAGTCTTGTGGATGGAAAAAATCCCCGCTGAGAGAGCTAACCCCACCATGATGTGGATATTCTTGGCTCAAACAGGATTGCCTCCCGTGAAGAATACATGTGATTAAACAAAAAATGGTTATGGTGGTGGACGTTTTTTCCGGTTCAAATTTGTGCTAGACCTCGAAACTGAGTTCAACAGAGCTATGTCATTTCGACCAAAAAAAAAAAAATAAAACAGAGCTATGTCATGTTTCACACTTGGAGCCCAGGACATTAACAGTAAGCCCTCCGCCTGGTGACTTATTCTCTTATCTTAGGGAGTTGCTTTTAGCACCCACCTTTTACTATTCACACCCCTTACCCGTTTGGTTCCCCCTAAATTACCCTCGTTCCATCATCTCCCCGCCATCTCGAGCCCTCAATATTTCCACAACCATTTTACACACTTTTTTCCCTTTTTTCCTTTTTGAAAATTAGTTTTTTTTTTTAAAAAACACTTCTAGAAACTAATTTTTGATAAAATCACTTATGAATATTAACTATCGGAAATTTTGGGATAAAAAAAGCTTTTGAACATTAATTTATGCAAGTGTAATTTTTTTATATAAATTTTCATTTTTAGAGATGAAAAAAAAAATCTATCTCTAAATTTTGTCTTTAAATCTATTAAAGATGAATGAATTCTGTTTCTGTTCCGTCTCTAATTCATCTCTAAATAAAAAAAATTTCGTCTCTAAAAATTAAAAATTTATAAAAAAAATACGCTTCCAAATTTTTCAAAAATTAATATCTAGAAGTTATTTTATTCAAAAATTTCTGAAAATTAATATCCTAAAACTATTTTTATCATTTATCTTATTGAAACTACTGGAAGTTAATTTTCGGAAAAGGTAGATGACACTGTTGGAAGGTCATTATTTAGGGGCTGTGATAAGCAAAAAGGTGGTGAAAAAGTATGTCCCTTTACGTTATAATCGATGAACCCGGCCCAAGTGCTTGCTGCGTAGGCCTGCCTCGAATATTGTCTTATGAGACGTTTGAGGTGTCGACAAAAAAAGGTATCGAAATATTTGCAAGCAAAAAAAAAAAGGTATCAAAATATTAATTGTTCAAGAAAAAAAAAGTGCTATTGAAATATTAGATTTGACTATTGTAAAGTGATAAACTGATAACCGCTTAAGAAGCACGTATATAATAAAGACTTTAATAGATATATATTGTTAGCGTAATTTTTACATTATTATCAAATAATAATATTGTTTAATGAATATGGCATATTTCATATATTATTAAATTTAATGATATGGAAACAATTCATTTAATAATAGTGTAATTTATTTTACACTTACAATGCATACCCATTAAGTCTTATAATAAAATTACAAATTTGTCAAAATATATTTTAATGAGTAAAATATATTTTTGATCTTGTAAAATAAGTGAGTTTTAATTTTAATTTATAAAATTTTTCTTTTTATTTGTATTCTTCTAAAATCTAAAATTTTAAAAAATGTCACTTCTTTGGCAAGATAAAAATAACTAGATATTTCAAATTGATTTACTCACTTTAAATTAAATATCTAGTTTTAGTCATTAGTATAATGCATTAATATTCATTCGTTGTTAATATTTTTAAGATAACTATAAGCAGCTTCGTGAACCAATGCTGGGAAACCCATATTAATGAAGGGCACGTAAGCCTTTGGAGCATGTTGTCGAATGAGAGAAAGTTCATTCAGGGTAGGGATTTAGGAATTTGAGAAGTACTTAGGAAATGTGGAGCTAAGGATCTTGGGATGTCACTTAAATTGGGTTTGCCTAAGCATAGTACGAAAGACAATACCTTAGTCTATGACATCCCAATTAGAGAACCTCAAAACCTAAACAATTCCAATGAATGCTTTTTGTTGGAATTGTAGGGGAGTTGTGGATCGAGGAGATTCCTTAGCCTGATCAAGGACCTTTGTTAGAGTTCACAGGTTGAATTTTTTTGACTTTCCTTGAGCCTCATGTTAGTAGAGAAAGAGTGGACCAATGTACATAAAAAAAATACTTGAATGGAATGGCTAAAGTTAAAGCTTGTGGTTTATCGGGAGGTATACGGTGTATGTGGAAGAATCATGAACTTACAATGGATGTTGTTAATACATTAGAATAGTGATTTCATTTCACGAATCCACCAAGAAGACCTCCAGGCTTGACCACCAGTCCAGCTGGGCAGTTTCCTTTTCCACCCTTTCCTTAACCCAATGCCCTAAATCATAATCAAGATGCATTACATCTCAGGTTCACGACTTTCATCCGCAATCCAAGATTCCCTACACCAAGGAATCCTTAAACTAGGTCAATAGTTTAATTTTATAGATATGCTTTGTACTTGCACAAATAAGGTGCTTATTTTAAAATGGGTAAGTCATTTTGAATTGAATATCACTTATGCTTATTTTGAAATAGAACACTAATGAATCAATGGACATTTCATTTATCAAAGTCATTTAATTACGCATGAAAAAACTTCTTAATGTCCACCATTTGAATCACAAGTCACTCATTTCAATAATACAACTAGAATCAAAATTACAACAATGAAGAAAATTAAAAAAAAAAAACCATTCCTAATACAAGAAGGCTAAGGTTTTTTTATTTCCCTCCTCATCCCATTTATCTTTAACATCACATTGCTCCAACAGATTTTTGCTCCATTTTCACCAAATGAGGACTCAATTATTCCTTTATCAAACCATTAAAAAACCACATTTTAAATTGATGAATATATTTTTACACACATTTTATAACCTTATTAATGGTACAATTAATTAATACTTAAGCTTAATTATGAAGATTTGATTGAGATTTAATAAACTGGATCTTGATTGGGCTTAATTGTTTATTTTAATTAAAATCAAATACTTTTGCCTAATGATCTTTGTTTACTTTTCAGGTCATATCTTGAGCCGTAGGCCGAATTTTCAAGTGCTTCTAGTTGCGTGTTAAAGCTAACATTCGAGCTTCATTTTGATATATAACATGGCACTATTTGGACATCTAGCTTGGAAAATATTTAAGTCGCAATTTAGACCCTAATTTCTGCCAGTGAGAATGTGATTTTCTACTTGTTTGATTTAGTTATTTTAGGCCCGAGTTGATTATATTAGGCCTATTTTTATATATTTTTTATTAGAGATTTCTTATTTATTTATTAGGATATATATATATATATATATAGATATATATAGATATAGATATTTGGTATCAATTAGGAAAGACTTTCGATTTTGATTATTGATTTTTAGTAATAGAGTTTTCAAAGAGATCTTCTTGTTCTTTTGAGAGTTCCTTGCTCCAAACTTTATCCATCATTGTGATTGGTTGAAGTCTCCATGAAAGACTAAACCACTCTTGGATTAATTCTCCGGTGTACTTAGCTTTGAGGTTCTATTTTAATTTCAATTTCGTATTATTTTTATTAATCTTATTCTCCTACTCCCTCGTCTTTTGCTGAAAAATTCAAATTGGTTGCTTTAATTATTTTGGTTTTATTTGCTTAATCACAATTTGCTTAATTTTGTAATTTAGGGATTATGATTGCATGTGAGTTGCTTAATTGATGAATATAAGCATGCTTAATATGTTTGGTAAATTCATGAATTAATTAATGCTTATTGTTAATTCAAGAACGAACTAGAATTAATACAGTTATTAGAATTACCTATAGATACAACTGATAAATTCAATTATGAACAAGTCAGAGGATTAAGCCACTTTCTAAATACTGTTTTTTTTTTCAATTTCTTTTGATTTCAATTCAAGTTCTTAAAAAAAACCCTTATGTGTGTTTGGTGAGTGTTTTGGTACTTAGTTAATTGATTGAGTCCCTTGAAAAATGACATAGGTTGATCCCTAGTATACTATATTCAATTATGAATCTTTATTTTGACTGATTACGGCATCAATTACATATCGTGGTCTTGCAAAACCAAAACAATTGCATGTGACACCCTTTATTTTTTAAAACGATAAAGAAAAATTGAAGATACCATATTTATCTTTGGCAAGAAGAACGTACCAAATACCCTTCACAGGTTCCTGGGAGTCCTGGAAGTACACAACACATCTTCTTTCTCCATAACAAGAACTGGAAGCACTCCAACTTCCACTACTTGAAGCTTTCATTTGTTGTCTAAGATGAGTATTCATGCTTCCTCCTCCCCTCATCTTCTTCTCCCAAACCTATGTTGAGGTAAAAGTTTAACAAGTGACTCAGCTTCTAAAATTAGGGCTCAATTATTATATAATAATTATAACATATGTTCTTATAATGATTTAATCTTTTATTTTGTTATCTCTTAAAAGTTTAAAATTTTTACTTTTTTTTTATACTTGGGGGGACTAAAAAGCCCAAGGAAACAAGAAAAAACTACACAATAGGAATCATTCTAGGGAAAGAAACAGCCCTAGCATCTTCACCTATAATATCTCTAAGGGGCCTAGGACAATCTAATAAATTTCTAATACAAAGATCATTGTTATGGCCTAATTTTGCAAGAAAATCAACAGCTCTGTTTGATTCTCTGAGTTCATGTCTAAGGAAATAAGCAGGATTCTTGTGCAGAATTTTTCTGATCTTCCTCACCAGATCAAAACAGTGGTGAAAATCTCTACAACGTCCTGTGATTAATTGATAGGCAGTAGAGGAATCTGTGTTGATGATGAGAGACTGTATATCCATGTTACAGGCTAGATTTAAACCATTAAGTAGACTCCAAAGTTCAACTTTAACAGCTGAACAAAAACCCAGATTGGCAGAAAACCCAGCCAGGAAGTCTCCATTACAATTTCTTATGAGACCACCACAACTAGTTGGGCCCATGTGACCAATAACTGAGCCATCTACATTTAATTTCACATAACCTTGAGGGGGAGGATACCAACCAATCATACTCTCTTGTTTGAAAATTCTGTGAGCCACTGGGCCAGGAGAGGCGGCCACATCAATTAGTCTTCTTGCATAACTCAATATCTTACATAACAGATTGCTTGGAAGATCAAACTTTTGGTTGAAGATAAGCTAGTTTCTGTCTTTCCAGATGAACCAGAGAGTAACAGGGAACACATAATACCAAGGAACACCTTGAATATGCTGAAAGGAATTTAAGAGATACTTGTGCAGCCACTAGTAAAGGCCCAGACTAAAGAATGAATACCATTCAACAGAATCAATAATTGAATCCCAAAGATCAAACACCAAAAGACAGTCACGTATGGTATGCATAATTGATTCTGGGGCTGAGAGACATCTCTGACATGTAGAATTTGTTGTCATACCTCTATGAGTTCTCTCAAGATTAGTGAGGAGGCGGCCATGAATTAATTTCCAAATAAAAGTAGTGATCCTTGGGGGTCCTTGCCAATTCCAAATATGTTTAAAAATGATGTCCTGGTTGCTGTTATTATCTTCTAGTGGATGTAGAACAGAATATGCTGACTTCAAAGAAAAATCACCATTTCCTTCTAGTTTCCAAGCTGGTTTATCAGGCCTTGAGTCCAGAGATGAAGGTGAGATACTAGATAGGTGAATCTGGGCAGCTGGGGATAATAAATCTTTAAGAAGGTTCCAGTTCCAGGTGCCCTGATCAACAAAAGAAGTAGCAGGAGAATCAATGTTATCATGAATAGAATTATTCTGAGTATGAGATATTAATGGACCTAAATGGGGAATGAAAGTGTCTTTCCAAAAACAAGTAGTAAGACCATCACCCAAAATCCAGCAAGTATTTTCCAAAACAAGAATCCAAATAGAACCTATACCTCTCCATAAGGGAGAGGGTCTGCTAGTTAAATTAAAAGAAAGAATCAAAACAGAATTCATTTTATATTTGGCCTTTAGAACTTTAACCCAAAGAACATCCGGATTGGATATAATATTCCAGGCTAGTTTCATCATATAAGCCTTTTTGTGCAAATGTAAAGATCTAAAGCCAAGACCACATTCTGTTTTTGGTTTACAAATTTGAGACCATGATATCAAATGACAATTTCTTTGAGAAGAAGAACCCCAAATAAAGTCCCTACAGAGCTTTTCCACCTCTTTGCAGATGGAATGAGGGATAAGAGAGGTTTGCATAATATAATTAGGAATGCTCATTAAAGAGGCTTGGGCTAAGGTCACACGACCCGCGAATGAGGGCAATTTATCTTCCAACCTAAAAGCTTCTTACGAATTTTATCAACTATGTAGGAATAACTAGAGTATGATGGCCTAGCATGAATCATAGGGCAGCCAAGGTAATTTTCTAGGTTATTAGTCTTATTAATTTGGAGGAAATTTGTGATTTCTTCAACAAGGACAAGATCAGTATTATCAGAGAAGAAAATGTGAGATTTTTGAAGGTTTAATTGTTGACCAGAAACTTGGCAAAAGGTATCCATGGTCTGTTTAATAATATTTGCTTGATTTAGGGATGCTTCACCTATAAGAACTCTATCATCAACAAATAGTAGGTGAGAAATAGCAGTTCCTCCACGGGAAAAATGGAATGGGGTCCATTGATTTTGGTTAACAGCTTTGGAAATAAGGAGGCTTAGCCTTTCAATACAAAGGACAAAAAGGTAAGGGGAAGGGGATCCCCTTGCCTAATTCCTTGGGAGGGAGAAAAAGAATTAGAGGGCTGTCCATTCCAATTTAAAGTAAAAGTAGGTGTGGAACACACACTACATGATCATGAAAATAAGATTTTCATCTAAACCAATAGCATGGAGGGTATCTTTGATAAAGTCCCAGGAAAGTCTTTCATAAGCTTTAGTAAGATCAAGTTTTAAAATCATGTATCCAGTTTTAACTTTGATGAATTTCATGGAATGGATAGTTTCTTGGAGGATGATAACATTATCCGTAGAATGTCTACCTGGGACAAAACTGCTCTGATGATGAGAAATTAGATGGGGGAGAGAAGGACGGATTCTATTGGCAATGATTTTGGTCAGAATCTTGTAGATTACATTACATAGTGAGATAGGTCTAAAGTGGGCCGGGGTTTCGGGGGGATTGAATTTAGGGATCAGAGAAATCAGGGTGTGATTAACAGAAGCTATGGATCTAGATTGGAGAAGGCTTCTTGGATAAAATTCAGGATATGAGGATGGAGGGAGTCCCATTAGCTTTTGAAGAACAAAGCATGGAAACCATCAGGCCCAGGGGCCTTGAGGTTTCCCATGGAGAATAAGGCCTGTTTTATTTCTAAAAGGTCAGGGGGATTAAAGGAGGGGAATAAATCAGGGGGAATCAAGGGAAAGGGGGGAAAGGCCATAGGTAGAGGACAGAGTTGAATACGACTACAGTACAGGGAAGAAAAGAAGTTTTGCACCATAGATTTGATTTCATGATCATCATAAGACCAGGAACCATCATCTTTTTTTAGAGCATCAATTTTGTTCTTTGATTTGTGAGCAAGAGTGCTCTGATGAAAGAAACGAGTGTTACGATCACCTAAATCTAACCCATAGTCACATAATTCGCAATTCGCTCTGGTACTTGGTACAGGTACGCGGTTCGTTATATGATAAGAATTCGGTACGAGGGGGTATACTTAGTCGGTTCGCTATTTCGGTTCATGGTACGTTAAATCTATTAAGTTTTTATACTTTCACTTTTTTTTCCATGTGAAAACTTCACATATCCTCACATCAAAACCAAAGACCGTATGTTTCTCTCTCGTAAAATGTAGTTTGTTTTAATTTTAGAAGTAATACACTATTAATATGATTTTTATAGAGTTCACTTATTATTAATTTAACTTTTTAGAATTTAGTTTAAAGAGTTACTTCCCATCCCAATGTCAATTGCTATAAATTGATTTTCTTTCCCAATGTCACGTGAATGTAAACTCTACATCTTCTACCCCCATGCCTCTGTCTAGGTGCCTACTCACTTTTCCTTTTTTTTTTGTCTCATTGTATCCCTCCCTTGGCCTATCAACTTCATCACTAAACCAGAATTGGGTCTCAATCTTCCCATCTTGATCACTCTTTCTATTTCAGCTTTTTCTTCAGCAAAAACCTAGTCCCCTTTCTCCCTTCATCTTCTTTGTTCAATCTGGACGAATGAATTGAGTTCCCGGAACCCTTTCCTTTGAGAATTGAAGCGCCCCCATTAACGACCCAATTCGTATACGCACCGCGAATTGGTATGCACGTACCAATTCGCGGTTCTCAGGGGGAGTAGGCGAATTATGTGACTATGAGCTAACCATTTACTCCTAGACATATGAAACCAATAGGCTTCTTCATGGTCTAAAACTTGAGAATACTCATCCCAAAGACTAGCTCTGAGAGAGGATAAGAAAGGGTTAGAGCCCTGCAGTAGCTTAGCTTGAATACCTTAAAGAGTTATGAGTCTTCATTTTTATGAAAAATATTACCAAAGGTTTAGGAATTCCAAATAGAAATGTTTTCAATGAATCTATTTATATTTGTGGACCAATTATCACCAGAGAACCAAGAATTTTTAACTTGATCAGCAAAGGAAGGGTGGTCAATCCAGGGAGCAAGGAAACGAAAAGGACCTCTGTGATGCCTATTGGAAGCATTGGGGATTTTAAGCTAGAGGCCTAGGTGATTGGATTGAGGAAGAGGGAGGTTGATCATTTGTGTAGATTGGAAAGAGGATCTCCAAAGATCATTAGCCACAACTCTATCGAGCCTCTGTTTAGTGTGCCCATTTGTCCAAGTAAATTTAGGCCCCTTACATCCAATATCAGATAGGTGAGAATTATTAAGGCAATTGGCAAAGCTCTTTATAGAAGAGGGTCTAGCAAGGGCACCACTCTCTTTCTCATGAGCAAACAAGATAGAGTTAAAATCCCCAGCTACACACCAAGGGATGTTAGGATTTTGTTTGCTAAAACTGGTTAAATCTTCCCATAAAAGATGCCTATTATTTCTAAGGGGCTGGCATAGATTATAGAGAGGAACCAGGGAAATTGGGAACCATTCCTAACACGGAGGTGAATAGAAAACTGGGAGGAGGAGATGGGGTCAATAGAGAGCAAATTAGGATTCCAAAGACACCAAATACCCCCAGAAAACCCCTTAGCTTCAACTCTAGTCCCACCAGTTAGGCCAATTTTATTAATAATATTATCAGCACGAGAACCACTAGTCCTAGGTTCTAATATAGCAACAAAAGCTAAAGAATGAATGCGAATTAAATCTTTAACTAAACTAGGGAAGTTCTTTTTACTATCCCCCCTACAGTTCTAGATTAAGAAATTATTCAAGATGAAAATTAAAAGAAGTAAAGAAAAAAAAAAGGTAAGAAAAACTTAGCCATTTCTAGGAGCAAGTTAGTGGTCTTGATCCTCTTCCATGCCACAAAGTTGGCCATCAGCAGAAATTGAGGAGGAATCCCCATCCTTGGAATGAGTTGCTTCAGAGGAAAGATTTGGGGTATACTCATTTCCAAAATGGTTTGAAATGATGTCCCAAAAGGAATCTGATGGGGAGCCTCCAAGAATGTCAGCTACAGAACCACCATTGTTGTGTTTGTTGGCTAGAGCTTTTTGGTAAATCTTCATTAAAGCAAATATCTATTGTTCCTTTTGTAAGCGCCTAGGGTCAGGGGGGTCAGGGGGGACAGAAGGGGGTGGGGGAGGGAGAAGGAGGATGAGGTTTACGGGAAGAAGAGGGTTTAGATGAAAGTTTGGGGTGGGACTCAAGGGGGCGTTTAGGCTTAACCAACTGGGGTTCGGGAAGTGTTTTCTTAGGAGCTTTGGGAGGAGGAGCCAAAGAGGGGGGTGGAGAAGGACAAGCCTTATCAAACAAAAGGGTGGAAGTCTCAGTTTCAGGGGTAGGGGGTCTTGAAAGTTCAGAATGTTGAATCTTGAACCAAGATTCTTGGAGGATTCTTGTTGGGTGGAAGAGGCCGAAGGAGGAGGGGTTTTGCGACGTTAGGGGCGCTTGACGAGCATCCAGGGGGCAAAACAAGGTTGAGGCGACGGTTCATCCGAAGAGGGTTGGGTCACCAAAGAGTTGGGATCCAGAGGAGGTTCAATAGATTTATTTTCAAAAGGGGAGGATTCCTCTAAAGCTTGGGGATCTATCTTCATAGCTGAGTCTTTATTTGGGTCAATTGGGGAAGGGTCTTCATGCACCTTTGGAGCTGCTGTTTATGGGAAAAAAATCAAGTATGTAGCCGTATTTACCGCAGTTGAAGCAGATGAGGTGGAGACCTTCATACTCAAATTTGAAGGTTTCCCCCAAAGCAGTGATGTAGGGGACTGGTTGACGCCTCAAGTCAATTTCAACACAGATACAAGCGAACCTTCCACGCGAATGAATAGATGTGAGTTCATCCACTTTAAGCAGGGTGCCCAGTTGTTTACCAACCCTCCACAGGAAATGCTTGTTATATAACTCTATTGGAAGCTGAGGGTTACGCGCCCAAACCCCAATTTTACGAACAGTGTCTTGATAAGGGTTGAATAGAGGCCTCCATCGCTGAACTAGAAGATAATGATCTGCTATGAGCCATGGACCCTCGTATAAGGCATGTTTATAATCATCAGGATCTGCAAAATGAACTGAAAAATAGTAAACATCAATATCTACAACAGAAACGTGACCTTTGTTTGCCCAAAGTTGCTGGATTCTCTTTGACATGAAGCGAAACCCTATCTTTTTCCCTAGAAGTTTCACAATTAAAGTAGTTTTCCACGGCTAGTACCAAGATTCATATTCTTCAAGGGAGATTTTGGCTTCTGGATTGGGATTAAATTCCCTAGGGTCTTAGGGTTCTTCCGAGGAAAGATTAAAATCTAGGTAGAGCTCCTTTGAGACTATACGAACAAGGTTTACAGGATCTTCCTCACTAATTTCGGAGGCGATCACCATGTCTTTGTAAGATGGTTTGGGATTGGAGGCAATTTTTTGCTTCTGGATAGGAACAGGCTGATCTTCCTTAGATTCTCCTTTCGGAGGATTTTCACAAGCAGTGAAGGATGAGTCAGCCTCATCAATGGTTGCCTTAGGGGGCTCCATCTTGACTTTCTTTGTGCTTCTTTCCAAGGAGTCATCTTCTTTTTGGGAGGATTTCAAAGAAGACATTTCTAGCTCTCCTCTTTAATTCCGTATCTTCACCTTGATTTCATTTAAAATTTTTACTTTTAAGTTAATTATGTATGAATTTTTTTATCATTTAAAATATTCTCTTTAATATTATTTTAAAATATTTAATTCTTGTAATTTTAATTTTTTTTACCTAACTTTAAACTCCCTGTACAGATATACTAATATATTTTTTTTAATTTTACTTTTATGCTTGAATTTTTTTTTAAACTTGTGCTTGAGTTTTTGAAAAAGCAAAATATAATAATGTTGATTTAGGTTGGGTCCATGTTCATCATGCCATTACAGTATTAAAAAAAATGGTTAAATATGTTTTTAGTCCCTAAAGTTTGACCCGAATTTGGTTTTGATCCATAAACTTTAAGACGGTTGGTTTGGGTCCCTCATTTTCTGAAATTACATAACTTTAGTCCCTTCCCTTAACACCATTAACTTTGATGCTGATGTGATAAACAATTTTTGTGTGAGTTTGTCCAGTCACTTTCAATGACCATGATGTGACAATTGAATTACAACTTAGCTTATCCAATCAGTTTTGTGGTCTTCACTGTTCAAGAAAAATGTGAAGTTAAAGTTAATAAAACCCTAAATAAAATCTGACTGGATGAGCTGAGGTGTAATTCAATTGTCACAACATGGTCATACTGACTGAACAAACTGACGTTTGTCACGTTAGCGTAAAAGTTAACGGTGTTAAGGGAAGGGACTAAAGTTACGTGATTTTAGAACACGAGGGACTAAAGTTACGCGATTTCAGAATATGAGGGATCCAAACTAATAATTTTAAAGTTTAGGGACTAGAACCAAATCCGAGTCGAACTTTTGGGACTGAAAACATATTTAACAAAAAAAAAAATACTCTTTTTATGAGCTCATACCCCATTGGTGATGTTTGTTGGCCTACATGTATATAAATATGGCTTTATTAATAGTACGCTTGGTTTAGTCTTGGTAAACTCACGTGCCTGTGAAACAACGACAAAAGATGGTTTCTATAGGCACGAGGGATTTCTCTTTAAGGGAAATAGTCTATGAATCCCTCAAAGCTCCATTAGGGAGTTGTTGGTCAAGGAAGCCATGAGGGAGGGCTTATGGGTCACTTTAGTGTATCCAAGACCTTGAGGGTTTTACAAGAGCATTTCTATTGGCCACACATGAGTTTACAAGTTAAATCACATTGTGAGAAATGTTTCAAATGTAAAAGTGCAAAATCTAAGGTAAACCCCTATGACCTTTATACTCCTCTTCCTATTCCTGAGGTTCCTTGGCTAAATCTAACCATGGATTTTATTGTAGGATTATCTAGGACCCAATCCAAACTTGAGTTTAACGAATTTTAACGTTAAACCAAATACACACTTAAACAATAATTGTAAAGAATGAAATAGAATGAAATAAAATATAATTAACTAACTAGTGTGTACGTAAATCAATTGATATGAAGTTGTTCCACTTTAAAAAATATTTTCAATTTCGCGTAATATTGTTTTCCGTAAAACAGGGAAAAAGAAGAGTGTAATTACAGCACTAGTAAGTTTTATTATTTGAATGATTTAATATTAGATAGTATAAGATGAAATATAATGAAATGTATTTCATCTCATTTTATTCAACATAGTTTTTAGTTTGAAGGGTACGAGATAAAATTATATTTTTTCACTTTATTTTAATAATATTTAGACAACGAAATGGTTCTATTTTATTTTATTTTACTCCATTTTTATTATATTTGATCTCATACATGTTCTTAATGAAATATCCATTATGACTAGTATCGGATGATGTTGGTTGATTCATTTATTAGATGTTTGATAACTCCACAAAAAAAAAAAAAAGATAACTCCCTTTAAATAAAGTTTTGGAATAATTGAGTATTTTATTTGGAAAAAAAAAACCCTGCTGATTAGATAAAAAAAATTCGCTTATTTAATTTCAAAAAGAAACTTTTGCCATATTTTAATCTATGTGATAGCCATTTATAGAATATAATTTAAGAAATTTAATCTTTGAGTATTGCAATATTGTCTCAATAATAATCTACATAAAAATTTGAATAAATTAAATACCTATAGATAAGTAATTTTATAATTGAAATGTACTTATATTTTTTTAAGTTTTTATATATTAAATTGAAGTTATTTCAAGAATTATTAAATAGAATTTAAATTTAATGAAATTTGTAAAGTTTGTATTTAACGATTGGAGCAATAAAATACCCGACATATAAAAATTATATAAAATAAGCCAAATAAGCATTATTCCTATAATAAGTAAAGTTCTATTGAATTAGTATCTCTGACAATGTTTTAAAAATTGGACCGGTAATTGAACCAGTGAATACACTAATTCACGGTTTAATGGTTTAACCATGGTCGAACCGATATTAATTAAATATATATTTTAAATATTATATAATATTTAAATTAATAAAATAACACAAAGTTATAAGAAATTAAGATATATCAAGTTATAAGTTCATTTAAATAATATTATTATAAGGTTTAATAAAATAAAAAACATAATCATAATTGATAAAATAATAAATATCTATGTGTAATTCTCAAACATGTTTTTATTTATCTTAAAAGTAATTTAAATTAAATAAAAAATAAAAAAAATGATTTATTATAAAAAATCGGTTCAACCGATTTTTAGACACTATTTTTTTATCGGGTTGACTGATTTTTTGTATGATCGATTTTGTGATTTATTTGAACCGGACACAAGAACAATTCACCGATTTTTCAATCTGACCGGCCAGTGTGATCCAGTTTTTACAACCATGATCTCTTGGTACTATTTATAAAACTTCTTTTGATTAATTAAACACAACACATTAAGAAAATATATTTTAAGATATTATTTTTAAAAAATCTATTGTAATTTTCAAATTTATTCCTATTTAAAATCAAATTTTATTTAATTTTTCACATTCACCAAATCTTTAAAATTACAAAGTTCATTAATTATTAAGGGTAAAAATGAAGAAAAAAAACTACTACTACCTTCGATCCTATTTATAAGAGCCGAAAATGTATTTTTGCTTGATCCTAAATATAAGAAACATAATACTATTTTGAATTGTATTTATTATGAAGTTACCTTTATACCTTTAATTTATTGTCCACTACTCACTTATTTTTCCATGGTGAATGTATTACGCTATTTTCAATGACCAACTATCAGACTATGAGTTACTACTTAATAATGACTTTAAATTAGTAGTAATTTTGTGACTATTTTGATTATTTGATATTAAGAATATGTTTGGAATACAATTTAAAATTATGACATTATTATTACAATTAACTAGTTTCAAAGTGTTTTGTTGGTCTTGATGATTTAGTGATCATATGTTACTTGTAAATAGGAAAGGAGGTAGTAATAAATAATAAATGTTTCTAAAATTTTTTACATGATTTTATATATCGGTTTTGCTAATCTGTGCAATATTGCACATGATAATAAAGTAAAAGTGAAAAAGTTTTATTGGGAATTACAACCATTAATATTACCAATGCATTGAGTGTTGTAATAGTTGTAATTCCCAATAAAAACTTTTTACTTTTATTTTATTATCCTGTGCAAGATTGCATATGTTAGAAAAACCGTTTATATAAAAGGACCAAAATAAAATTTAAAAAAAAGTCTTTTGAAAGGTATCAAAGATAGTAATACTAGCTTCGTTCCTATTTAACTATCAATTGAGACAAAAAAAAAAAGAACAGATTAAGGAACGTAATTTTTCATAAAAATAAATTTTAAACTTTCTATTTTACCTTTTTTCCTTTTTTACTATTATTGGGTCTCATTATTTTTTTATAGTGAATCATTTATTAACGTAAGGGTAAAATGAAGAAAAACGTAATTATTTTTTTTATGAATAACAAAAAAAAACGTAATTATTATTGCATCGAGTTTGTAAGTGAACAATTAAATATAAATAAAATTTTTCTTTAAAAGTAAACAGTTAAATAAAAACATAGAGATAATAGTATTTTTTTTATTATAAACCTGTACCGTATGGGTCCCTAAAGGGTCGGGATGCCTAATGGGCTTGATTGATAATGGACTTATGGATAATAAATAAAGATCAGATTGATAATCCATATTCAAATTTAAGATAATCCTGCTCAAGATCCTTAGGGATAAGGTGTAACGCACAAGTAACTAACTAAAGGATAGGGGAAATTCAACAAAAGATAAAGATATCAAATACTCTAATAGTGTGTTTGGCTTGCCATTTTAGCTAGCTAAAAGTTGAAAATAATAGCTGAAATCATTTCAGCAGTGTTTGAGAAGGTAGCTTTTTTGAGTGACTACAAGCTTTTCTTAAAAAGTTACTTGAGGTAGCTTTTTTAAAAAAACTCCAATTTTCAACTACTAGCCGAAAATTAATTACAGGTTTATCCCTTAACCACCTACATTTATCATTATTTAATAATTAATGTTGTCCTTAAATGTCATTTTACCATTTTCAACTAGTTTTACTAAACACATTCAATAATTTTTCAGGCTTTCAGCTAGCTTAAAGCTTTTAACGAACTTTTCAACTTTCAGCTACCTTTTCAGCTAATTTTACCAAACACACTCTAAATAGATCCCGTTGACAAAGAAGAACAACTTCACTAAACACTGAATTCCTAATGTGACCCTTGCATCTTCCTCCATAGCCTTGAGACGTCGGGAACGCGACATAAATAAAACCACATGTAAAAATTATTGGAAAATTGAACTTTTTCTTGATATATGTTCTGTATTTTGAAACACGTAATTTGAATTTCGTCAAGGAAACGTAATTGATTGTATATCCGTTCAAGGTCTTTTGTCGCCTGTGATTATATTCCATTGAGGCCAAGATTAGATGGGGAATTCTCACTCAGTGATACTACTGATAACGATTGAATTTAATAGCTTGCATCCATGTCATACCGTCACATAAAAAACGCTTCTAAAGCAATTAATGATGCGGGACACCTGCAACAGTGATTGTCCTTGCGCGGATTGCCACAAGTAGGAGAAACTTTCTATGTATGGCTTACCATATCGATATTCTAATCTGTTTCTTTTTAAATATTTTCAAAAATATCTTATCATAAATTTCAAAAAATATAAATATATTCTCAATCTCTCTTTAATACTATTTTTTATGTAGAAGGGATAAAATAAATATTTTAAAAATTATTAAATTTTATGCAATGAATTATAAATATCTGTTTTAAAACGGACGTTCTAAACAGTGTTAGCAATACCATCTTTATGCATAATTTTAATTCTATTTTTTAAAATATTTTTTTTAATTAGAGAGGTTTTCAATTTTTTCTTCCTTAAAATAAACCTTAAAGACCTTAATGGGGACTTTCTGCTTTCCATTTTCATTTTGAAACTTATTTTTGTTTGTTGTACCATCTCAATTCGTTTGTGATATTGGAAATGAATCCACATCATTTAAAATGGAATTTACAGTAGAAAAGCATACAATTCTTAATTTAAAAAATAAAAGTACAAATTCAAAAAATTTTATAATTTAATACACACACAAACACATATACAATTTATCACAATGAATGAATATTATAATTTTTAGTTTTTCCGTCTAAAATAAATTCCTTAGAAAAATTCAAACCATGCGATTCATCTTTATGTTGCCTCAAAGTCAAATCACATCTTTCTAAGATGAATTATTGACCATCAAGGACAACGTTCTAGTTTCAACTCTAGAACAATGTAAATAATTCTTGATTCTTTATGATAGCTACCGGCCACGTCTATTTAAATATATTAAATGATTGAAATTACTCTTATTGTCAAACATTTAATGTTTTTTTAGATAGATAATATGCGAAAATTTTAAATTTAATTTAGAAATGACTTATTCAAACTATTTAAGAATATACAGAAGTCAATACATACACACTACACTTAAAAAGGTTAAAATATAAAAGTAAAATTTAATTTCATGAACTTGTATTCACTAATTTTTTTTTCAGCCGAATTTATCAATAAACATTATAGGTGGCCACTATCATACAACCGTGAGAAGAAGGATCTAGGTTACAACCGTGGGCCCATTTGGTAATTACATTGGCACGCAGCCCTTTTTCAGCAAAATAGATCTTTTAAATTTTGCAAATTAGTCCCAAGTATATATTTGACAGTAGAACTTGTTCTTTGGTGGAACCCTATTGTTGGAGAGGCATTACCTCGTGCGGCCGTAGCAGAAGCCCACAAGCGATAGGAGAAGCAGTTGAAGACGTACCCCTTTGTGCATATTGAGGTGGGATTTTAGGTGAAGTGGTGGATTTGAGGTAATGTGGTCAAAGTTTTACTGTGATTGGGCATTCCCGATTTATTTGAACACGTTGTACCCCAGGTACACTTGTAGAGTTCTTCTTTTCCTGTTTATGGCAGTAAACTCACATTCAGTCTTGTGAAATTAATCTAGCACCACCTTACAAAGAGTCGTTCTCGGTTGCAAATGTTTTTTTTTCTTCCTTCAAACAACCAATCATTGTGTTCCTGGGTCCCTCGAGTCGAGGAAGTATTTGGTACTCAAAACCATCAACAAGCCCCGACTTCATCTATGCCTTGGGTATTTGGAACACATAACCAAATAAATGAACACATACCTTCCTTTCGAACAACAAACCTTACCTGAATAAAAAGTCCAGGGAGTTGGAGAAAGCTTCCTAACCCATTAATTCATAGATGAATTTCAAAAGAGTACAGGGACCACCACAAAAATATCTGTTTTAGCTACTAAAGTAAGGGATATATTCACCGAAATTAAATCTAAGCCGTGACAATATTTTATTATTAATCTAACGACCCACAATTTGACAGCAACACACGGTCGTAACTTACAACTCCCAACTGAGGGTTGTATAATAAATTGCGCCAACATTATATTTAATAATTTTTTAAACATTTATATAGAAACTAACTAATAACTGTGAGCTAATGTTTCGTACGTCACTCGTGTGTATACCTTATTTTACCAATTACCATAATAACATCCATCAATTATCTAAGAGGAAGTTCATTATAAAGTTTTGCCTATGAATCTTTACCTGATTTCTTTATTATTAATTAATTAACTAGTAAGGATGTGTTTAGAAAATGACTTAATTAAATATTTATGTAATATCACATAGGATCTTATGTCATAGTTTTTCTTTATAAGATAACGAGTATTCTCTACGGGAGGCAATCGTGTTCGAGTTGGGTAGAACTTCTATGAGAGACAAAACTCTCCCTCCAAGTTTTAACACAAATGCATATCCGGGCTTCGAGCTGAGTGGGACATCTATGAGCAGCAAAACTTTCCTTTAAATATTTAACACAATTACATATCAAGCTCGAACTCGAGATCACTGGTTAAGCTGGAATAATCCCTTACCATATCAACGTGCTCGATGATACCTTATGTCATAGCGTTTAAGAAGATAATGAGAATACAAAAAAGGGGATGGGAAACTTAAATTCCATATATGCTACTCCCTCCGGTCCTTTTTATAAGACACTTCTTACAAGTTTCTGTGGTTCTTTTATAAGGCACCTTAGACCATCTTCAATAGGGAGTTTTTCCCAAGTTGTTTAAAATTTATTATATTAATTTTTATGTGGGTCCTATTTGTACATATAATCTTTTTTACTTTTAAGCAACTCTACGCTCCAACAGAGCAACTCTACAATAACTCCAAAATGGACCCCACAAACTACCTCACCTTCATTATTTTAATATTTTAGTTCAACTTAAAATACTATTATATTTTCTCATTTTAAAACAAGAAATCTGGTTGTAATTTTTTTAATTAATCTGGTTTTATTTTTTTTTGTTCATCTTGTTGTAATTTTTTATTCATCTGGTTGTAATTTTTTTATTCATGTGGTTGAAATTTTTTTATAAATCTTGTTGTGATTGAGGATTTTTTTATTAATTAGTAATTTTTTATTAATCTGGTTATAATTATGGCTAAATATTTATTTTATTCCCAATTGATTTGGGTTTTAACTGCGCAAAATATGTTCTTTTTATTTTTTTTATTGCTAAGAACTCTTTAAGTATAGTTGCTTCCACAAGCATCTGCTTCTTAAAATTAAGCACTCCCCCTACCACGTCATTATCCTCCAATGGGTGCAGAGTTGCTTCCCAGAGTTCTTAAAATGAAGAACCAGCTAAACACTCCCCATTGGAGATGCTCTTACAATTTCGAGGAAACATTTATTACCATTTTTCTTATTTACCCGTGTTAACTTTAATGTCTTTTCAACTATCAAATGGTAGTTGAGTTAGTCAATAATATTAAATAAGGGTAAACAAGAAAGTTAAATTATTTTTTAAAACTCCAATAAAATTAACTAACTTTACCCACTTTTATTGGTATGTGTAATTCGATTAAGTGGGCCTTACAAAAAGGACCTGCGAGTACTAGTATTTCATAAAATACTTTGAGAAGCTTATTGAAATAAATTAAATGCAATTTATGTTTTTCTGAGTTTGGCTTTTTGACCAATATGGTGTAAAAAAATTAATTATTGAAATAATGTAATAAAAAAACTAATTGCCCTGTCTGGGGTGAAAGTGACAGCGTGTAAAGGTTTAGGCCAAGGTGCTTGGGCCTATTGCGCCTCTGGCTGAACTAATATTTGCAAATGCGCTTAAGGCTAAAGCACATCACAATCGAAATAGGAAAAAAAATTAAAGTAAACAGGGATGGTTCGGGTTGGTTAGCAGGGTAGCAGGGGTAGAGGATTGTTGTTGGTAGAGGTGCAGGTTGAGGTAGTAGGGGAAATCTGGGTGCGGATTAGGAGGGTAGGGATTCAGGGGTAGGGGGAATCCTCCGGCAGAGGCGTGCGTTGACCACACAATGGAGAAGGCCCACGTGGAAGGGAGGCGCTTACTCCCTAGGCGCCTTATGTGTTGGGCGTGAGGCACGACACTATCAAGCGCCTTTGCTGTCTCCCACGCGCTGACAAGACCCAACATTAGCACAGTTGCTCGCGTGAGATTCGGGAATCTCATCCTTGGGAAGGTGCATGGCCTGACAGACGCATGAGATTTGGAAATCTCATTCAGGCACATTTTTTACCGAAAAATGGGAGCAAGTTTTATCCGCGTGCATGTGTGTGTGTGTGTGTGTGTGTGTATGTGTAGTGTAGTGTAGTAACGTTAGTTGTTGAGTTTTGAGAGATTGAGTGAGTATTCTGAATCCTTTTGTATTACAATGGCTTGTGAAAGAGTTATTCATCCTAGTCCAAAAGATAAATCATTATTACGTCTACAAGATGTCCATGTTTTTGAGTGCATTTGGAACGGTGAGGAAGATAGAGTACTGCATGTGAGGCGAGCGGGGCGACCGAAAAATGCGTGGTGAACTAATTCCTCCTCAAATAATACCTCTCCTGAGGCAGTACGGGTTTTATGGTGTAGCTCAACTTGATTTTTTTCAAGTTGAGCATACATTAATATCGGCTCTGGTAGAATGTTGGAGACCCGAGACTCATACTTTTCACATGCCATCGGAAGAGTGCACCATAAGTCTACAGGATGTTGCGATACAAATGGGCCTAAAAGTGGATGGTGAAGCAGTTATTGGCGTAACATTCGCTAACTGGCAGCCCCTTGTACATGAACTGTTGGGGATTGCCCCGCTTGAGGAGGAACTGAACAGTGGTCAACTTAGAACGAAGTGGCTTAACCAACATTTTGGGGATTTCACACAACACGCTGATAAGTGTTAGAATTACGTAAAATTTCCATATAATTACAACACTTATTGATGACAAATTGCTGAATTTATAACCCAATTCAACCTTTTTTAGCTTAAATTGCAACTCTTGTATTTATTTAAGTCAAATCTGAATTTGATGCTATTTTGATAAAGAATCTGTTGATTTTTATAGATAAAAAACAAAGTTACAAAGAAGCATCAAGAGAGCAGTGAGCAAGGACAGGAGCAGCGCAGAACAAACTTCAAAGAATAACAATTTAAAGGAGTCTGACGCTGTTTCCTGCGCTCCACCTGCACTGAGCGCAGAAATGCCCTGTCAGTTACTGTTTCCTGTGCTTCACCTGCGCTGAGCGCAGGAAACGTGACCTAAATTTTAAAGGGTTGCAATTAGGGTTTTTACGGGCCTTCGGACGGTTATAAAAAGACTTTTAGAGCCATAAAACAGAGCTTTTGACAAAGCCACAGATTCAGAGAGTACGGAGCCGTTGAGCAGCTATGGAGTTAAGAGAAAAGTGTGACAGTCTCTGGAGTGTAATGGCTACCATGAGTAGCTAAATCCCTCTTTAGGATTGAACGTAGTCGATTCAATCCCCAATTGTATTTTGGTTTGTATTTGTTATTTAGGAATCCCTATTTTTATAATATTGGTGTTTTTATTCTGTTCTTAATGCTTAGCTTCCGTCTTTGTACCGGAGTTATGATGCGATTTCTTAAATGTGCTAGGAATAGGCTTTTTGAAATCTAATTGGTAAAAATACTCAATTTGTGACTGCGGGAACCAGCATGAATTGATAGCTTTAACAATTGATATTCAAGCGGGGCAATTTGTGACTGCGGGAACCAACATGAATTGTTATGAGTATTTCATAGTTGTGGGAACCTTTATGAAATAATATTTATTTGTGCTTCATTATTTATAATTATATATTCCTAAATATCATTTATTTCCAAAATATAAGAGGGGTGCGATAGACGAAGTTCAATCCTAGTTTCTCCCAATTGCTCAATATCTTTATCTCTTTATCTCATCTTTCTTTTCATTTACTATTATAGTATTCACAAACAATCATTCAAAATTTCCCTTACTCAATAAATGTGAGCACTAAGGATTTGAGTTGTACCGTTCCTCGTGGGTGCGACAACCCTTGCTTTTAACTATTATACTGTTGCGATATTGGTACGCTTTCCAAGATCTCAACTAGTATTTTTGGCGCCGTTGTCGGGGAACGGTGTCTCAATTTAAATTCTTAGTTCATCTATCTTATTGAGTTGTGAATATTTTTATTTTTCTTTTATTTTTTTATTTCTAGTATTTTTTTATTTTTTAGGTAATCTATTTTATTTTATTATTTATTTTTTATTGTTTTGTTCCTCTTTCCTAATTAACCCTTGTTCGAGTTTCTTGATTTATGCTCTTGCGAGGTCAGGTGTCTCAAGACCAATTGGTATTTGACCCTGAGATCGAAAGGACATCTAGAAGAAACAAGAATAGAAACAGGAGAAGAATACAAGGGCGAGCTCAAGGAGACAATTTCAACGCTCTTTGTTCAACCACTGCTAGTGAAGTAAAAATTGAAGAGATGGCTGAAGAGAGACTACCAACCCCACCAAGAAGGACATTAGGAGACTATGTCATGCAACAAGGACCACGCAATTTTTCAAGCATAGCCATACCTGCTACTGCAAAATATCTGAAAATGAAGCCAACTTTTTTAGTCTCATTAGTGCTCATCAATTCACAGGACTGGATCATGAGGATCCACACACTCATCTCTCTACTTTTTATGAATTGATTGGTACAATGGGTTTTGAGGAAGGGGACTTAGAGTCTGTTTACTTACGATTATTTCCTTTCTCTTTGATAGGTAAAGCAAAGGAATTGTTGAAGTCTCATCCCAATCAGAGTCTGACTAGTTGGAGCAATGTGGAAGAAAAGTTCTTGAACAGATTCTTCCCACCATCTCGCTATATCAAGGCCAAGTCAGATATGTCCACATATAGGCAGGGACCAGATGAACCATTATGTGAAGCCTAGGAGAGATTTAAATCTCTGCTGAGAAAGTGTCCAAACCACGGTTTGGAGGATATTTCACAACTGAATATTTTCTGCAATGGACTCAGACCTGACACCAAGATGATTATAGATGCTGCAACAGGAGGCATAATTATGCCAGTGGATGCAGAGCAAGCTACCAGAATTATTGATACTTTTGCATTAACTGATCAGCAAGCTCAGCATGGAAGACAGGTAGTTTAGAAGAAGGGAGTGTTAGAGTTAAACACTAATGATGCACTTTTAGCTCAGCATAAGCTCCTTTTCCAACAGCTAGAAGCAGTTACCAAGCAGATGGCTAAGATCCCTCAGCAATTGCAAGTAGTACAATCTCATCCCGGCTAGTCCACACAGTTGACTTGTGACTTTTGTGGAGGTAATCATCCCAACGGTCACTGCTC
Organism: Sesbania bispinosa; assembly: GCA_026901365.1. Lineage (NCBI taxonomy): Eukaryota > Viridiplantae > Streptophyta > Magnoliopsida > Fabales > Fabaceae > Sesbania > Sesbania bispinosa. The sequence goes on along the minus strand of QLOH01000086.1, from coordinate 1,891,797 downwards.
TTATCATGACATTCAGGAAGAGCAAGTTAACTATATGGGAAATCAAGGGAGACCAGGCAATTTCTCCAACAACAACCAGTTTTCAAACAATTACTCGCAAGGTTGGAGAAATAACCAGAACAACAATTCTGGTTGGAGACAAGATGCAGGAACTTCTAATAGGCAAACTCCCTTCCAGCAACAGCAACAAAGTTACCCTCCAGGCCATGACAAGCTATCAAGACTGGAGGAAAAAATGGATAATCTTATACAGTCTCTTGAAACCTATAAGAAAAATACAGATGCAACTTTCAGAAATGTAGAGACGCAAGTTGGCCAGTTAGCAAAGGACATAGCAAAGCATAATAAAGGAAAGTTCACATCTAACACCCAAACCAATCCTAAGAAACAGTGCAATGCAATCATCACAGGTAGTGATTCAACAGAGGGAATTGATATAGGGGCTAACTTAACAACTGAGGAGTACATGCTACCAGAAAAGGAGGAAGACGAAGGACTGAAAGAGGTTGAAAAGAAAGCAAGAGACTCAGAGCAGAATAAGTCAGAAAAGAAAGACCAGGACAAAATGTTTGATCAGTTTATGAGAATGTCTAAAGGTTTACAAATCAATATTCCTTTTCTTGAGGCCTTAGAGGATACACCCAACTATGCAGAGCTTATCAAAGATTTTTTGATTAAGAGGGAAAATATACTTAATAATGAGACAGTACAGTCAGAGGTTGGAAGTAGTACTATTCTTCGAAAGTCACTACCACAAAAGACACAAGATCCTGGAAGTTTTACAATCCCAGTCACCATTGGAAATTTAACAGTGAACAAGGCAATGCTAGACCTTAGAGCTAGCATAAATCTGATGCCTTTATCCATGCTCAAGAAGATTGGTGATGTGAAGGTGCAACCTACTAAAGTAAATCTGCAACTGGAAGAAAGGTCCATCAAGCAGTTGTATGGGATAGCTAAAAACGTTCTAGTCAGGGTGGACAGGTTTGTGTTTCCTGTGGATTTCACCATCATGGACATAAAAGAAGATACTGATGTTCCGTTGATTCTGGGATAACCATTCATGAAAACAACAAAGGTCAAAGTTGATGTTGACAGAGGTAACTTCACGGTCAGTATGCAGGATGATGAGGTGACATTCAATGTGTTTAGGACAACTCCACAACAGAAAGAACCTCCAGATTGCCTGAAGATAGACTCTACTGAAGGAGTCTCATATGCCAACACTGAAACACTATTGCAAGGGGTTAAGAGAGAGGAAGTTGATCATCAAAGCACTCGCAAGCTGCAGAAGAAAAAGATAATAGTTCTTGATAATAAGTTGAAAAGAAGAAGAAAACAACTATAGAAATCCATTGTTGGATCCAGTTTCAAAAGAAGAAAACAAGAACCAACATCATTTGCTGATAAAGATGCTAGTGGAATGAAAGAAATGCCAGGAGGTTTGTTAAAGGAAGTTAGTGGTGCATCAATAAGGTTCACCACAAAACTCCATCTTCAAGAACCTTAAAAGGAAATAGGCGTCAAGCTATATAACGTTAAACGAGCGCTTCCTGGGAGGCAACCCAGTGTTTTTTTAAATATTTTTTATTCTTTACCTTTTTCATTTTGATTTTGTGTTGGTCTGTACATGTTGAGTGTTAATTAGGTTCTTGTGATTGTTTAGTTTAGGAATTTTCAAGAATTATTGGAGTAAGTGTGTGGAAAAGCAAAATAACATATTTTGTTAAATCAGTTGGAAGTAGCAAAAAATTTGACTAAATACTAAAAAATTGCATTCTGTTTTCTACGCTTCACCTGTGTTGAGCGCAGGTAAAGCGGAGAAATAGCAATTTAGTCACTGTTTTCTGCGCTTCACCTGCTCTGAGCGCAGGTGAAGCGCAGCGACACGGAAAAAAGAAACTGACACCTGCGCTCCGGCCGCACTGAGCGCAGGTGAAGCACAGGTACGCGCTTCAGCTTATATTTGAACGTAAAACAGGGGAAAGGTCATTCGTTCCTTTTCCCTGTTTCTCTTAAGAGCTCTAGTGTCATTCCTCTGCGTCCAAACTTCATTTCTTTCACTTTTCTACTCATAAACCTCTATTAATCTTGATTCTTTTCTTCCCCTGTTTTCACATTTTAAGTTGTTTTTACCGATTGAAATCCTTGTTTTCTCTATTTTAATGGATTGAACCTTAGCATAGAAACCTTAGGCTTGTAAAGTTTAGGTTTTGATTAATGCTACCTTTGGATGAATTATTGGTTGTGTTTAAACTTGAAGAACTGATAATTGTTGTTATGCTCAGTGTTTTGCAAGATGTTATGGTTGAAAGTGTTATGCTCTGTTTTTGTTCTAAAAATTTTTACACTGACCATTTTATGAAAAAACTTGAATTAATACTTGCTGAATACTTGAGTGATGTTTCTTCATTGAACCTGATACCATTTGCAAATTGCATGCTCTGTTTTGAATTTTGTTGGTGCTAAATGAGGAATACGTTTTAATTAATCATTCATGTATTGCAAAAATTAGATACCGATATAACTTGATACTTCATTGTTTCTCATGAATTAATTGGTTATGGATAATAAATTGTTAATTTGAAATATGCCCTCATATAATGATAGTTATTGTTGCCTTTTTGCAGATGCCTCGTTTTAAAGTCACTGCTAGGGGTACTGCCCGTGGCTCTAGTTCGCGGGAAGGCGAGGGCAAGAGGGTTCGTGATGAGCCTCATTATGATCCCATGAGGTTCAAGGACGCAAAGACTGCAGAGAAGTATGATGCCCTCCAGAACTGTAACTTCGCTTTGGAGAGGCCAGTTGAACTCCGACCTGGGGAGTTTGATGAGTTCAACCTTGAGATCACCAAGCATCGTTGGAGGAGGATAGCTAATCCGGATAGGCTATTTGATCCAGAGTTGGTTCGGGATTTCTACGCTAACGCTTCAGGAGGGCCAGGTGGCGGAGATGAGAGGAGGTCGTTTGTGATGGGCAGATGGGTAACCTATGATCGCGACACAATCAATGACTTTCTTGGTCGCCCAGCTCCAGATGATGAGGAGTACTTCCCATGCCAATACCATGAGCTGATGAGTAGTATTGGTGTTTATGGGAACGAGGAGCTTGACACCAGGATGACCCAATTGCTATGTTTTCCTGGCCGTACCTATGACGTCAATGCATACAGTGAGGCAGCAAGAATCCTCAGGAAGGATTTGCGGAGCAATTCCTAGATATGGACAGTCTTGGTGTTGGCTAACATTAAGCCCACCAACCATGTGTCTGATATCATCATAGAGACGACACATTTCATCTACTGTGTCCTAACCGGTCAGGATATTGATCTTGCTCGAGTTATATCTGCAAAGATATATTCTACCATGACTGCGGTGGGGCGTCTTGGTGCACACTCCAAGATCAGTTTAGGATTTCCTGCTCTGATCACCGCTTTGTGCCAGTCTCAGGGGATAGATGTTCACCCCACTGCTCCCTTAAGGGGCCCATCACAAGAGGTACATTGAGTCTTATTGTATACCAGAGGAGGAGATGGCCCCACCTCCAGAGCCTCAGGAGGACGATCCAATACCACCACAGCAGCCTCAGCCACCACAGCCACAGCAGCCACCACCACCAGCTGATTTACCATACCCCTACCATGTGGAGCATCTGTATCAACAGAACTCCACTATCTACCGAGGGATGGTTTACCTCCAGGACTACCTGTACCAAATCAGACCGGACCCTTACCCAGGCATGCTGTCAGACCAGTTTCAGACCTATTTGCAGTGGCCTGGGGACATGCCTATTTTTCCGGGGGGAGGTGGAGCATCAGCTGGTGATGGAAATGGACATGATGAGGATATCCAGGACGTGGAGGAGGATGATTAATCTTTTTATTTTTTAGGTGTTATTTTTTCTTTTCTTTTCTTTTCTTTTCTTTTATTTTCTTTTATTTCATTTCATCTGTACTGTATTTGACACATTATTGATACATCATTTCTATGCAGTATGGATTTTTAGGATTTTTTTGTTATTTTAGTTAATTAGGATTTTTGCTTTTTGTTTTTATTTTCATTAGGATTAGTTTAGGAATTAGGATTTAAGAAATTTAATTCAATATTTCAATGCTAATACAGCCTATCTAACCGAATTAGGAAAGAAAAATGAATTAAGAGGATGAATCCATAATCAGTTAGGATTATGATATTGTGCAGGAAAATGTATCAAGGTTGTTAATTAATTTCAATAGTGATTTTATCAAGGAAAATAGCCATAAGTCGGTGAGTTTGTGAGACTAAGCACTTTGAGAGTTTTTGTTGTTGCTTGTCAATTGCTAATGCTTGAGTTTTTGGATTTTATTCTAAACATGAAAAGCATGGAAGTGATTAAGACATCTTGTAAATATATACACTGCTCAGTGCCAGATAGCCAACCTGTGAATAAATTTTCCTATTTTTGATAGCCCATTTGAGCCTGAATTTTTATTTTCTTATGCACACTAGCCTAGCAAATGATTATATCTTGTCCCCACACACTTAGGGACAGAGAGCATAGGTGCAATTTATTCAATGAGAATGGGAATGAGTTGGCTGATTGAAATTGTAACAAGCAGGTATATTGAGTATTGGATTTTACTCCCTTATATAAAAAAAGTGTATACTTATATATATATATATATATGAAGTTAAATAAAAGGGAGTGAATTACCAAAAAGAGGTCAGTTGTGTATAAGTGATCAAAGTCAAGAATGATATGGTAGATTGAGAGTAACTTAGAATACTGGTTAAATTGTAGATATGCTCTCTTTTCTTAAAGTTGTGTATTTTGAATTATTCAGAAAAACCATGAATTCTTGATAAGCCCAGCCTCATTACAACCTGAGAAAGACCTTTTGATCCTTGCTGCCCATGTGTATAATTATTATCTGGAAACGACAAGCAATTTTAGTTGTTCAACTATAGTGAAAGATTTGAGGGAAACACTCACCCATGAGAATGAGAGAAATTCCTTGATTTATCACATGTTGTCTTGATTGCTACTCTTGAAAATTTTGAATGCATTTTTATCCTCTACTGGTTGATGATTGGAGTCACCACTTGGTTCTGACTATTAATCTGAAATTTGGAAAGTGACAGCTGCATAGCAAGAGATATTGGATTTATTTGTTAGAACCACAGGAAACACTAGAAGGGGGGTTGAATAGTGTTTAAGAACTTTAAACCAATCTTGAAAACCTTTTGTTAAATATTAGAAGAATCATGACAAGTTGTATTGAAAAACTTGATTTATAAATACTCAGAGTTATTTGTGTTGTGCGGAAGCTTAGAAAATAAGTTTTTCAAGGTTTTAGTAAGTATGCTGAAGTTGTTAAGCTTTCTAAAATACTTCAGAAATATTTTTATTAATCTTTCAATTAACTTAGTTTCTTATTTAGAAATTGAGTTATCTGAAAAACATCTCAAGGTACCTTCTGAAGATTATTTCAGAAGATCTTTTCAGAACTGTCTCTGAACTACTTCAGATGATTAATGATCGTCTGAAGTCTATTTCTAACTTCCGAACTGATTTCTTTTCAGACTCATTTCAGAGAGTTATTTCAGAGGTTTTTCAAAGAACATTTTCTGCAATATTTCAAATGATATGAGATAAATTAAAAGTTAGTTTATCTTCTGAAAACTGTTTTATTGAAATTGTTGAATTAGAGTTTGATATGAAAATTACGTTTCAATCCCCTTAGGAAATATATAAAGCTGAAAATAAATGAGTTAAAGGAAAAGAAAACTTAGCCAAGAATTTATCCTGGTTCACCCACCAACCCAGTGAGCTACATCCAGTCCCAGGGCAAACCACCACTGGATTTTCCACTATCTGAACTCAGATACAAGTATTCTTTTCTGTCAAGTCTCTTCAGGCTCTACCACAAGTATTCTTTCTTTCACCAAGCCTCTCCAGGCTCTACCACAAGTATTCTTTCTTTCACCAAGCCTCTCCAGGCTCTACCACAAGTATTCTTTTGTTTTCAACTGCCTCTCCAGGCAACTCATGCAGTATTCTTTTACAGACAAGCCTCTCCAGGCTCACCGAGTACACAAGGCCTCTCCAGGCACACGAGTATTCTTTCTTCCACCAAGCCTCTTCAGGCTCTCAGACACGTAAAGTATTTACAATATAAACTAAGTTTAAGTTTCTGAGAAACATAAACTTAATTTCATCCTATACTTACAGTTTAACTGAATACAACTCAGGATACATGAGATGGATTCTAAGTACAGGGATACAACAGAGATAGAAGTGTTTGATTTGAATAGGCTTAAACTGATCTCTGTTTGAGGGATAACTTCCTCAATGAATTGGCTTGATAGGAAGTTGAATTTGATATTCAGCCGGTTCACTCTTGGCATAATCTTTGCCTTGGGCTTTTTTAATGTCGCCACCTTCAAAGTCTTTCTTGAGGCTATTTATATTCTGATAAAATATAGTCGTTGAAGGTTGTTGATAATACCGTTGAGAAGAAGTGATTTGGCTCATATAGCCGTTGTGAAATAGCTTCTTAAACAGTTGCTTCTTCTTGAGCAGAATAGGTGTGCAGATAGTTTAGCTCTGACACACTTTAGATAAGCTCTTTTTTTTAGAGATTTTCCTTTAGTAGGTTGATATCTTCTTTCTCTTTCTGCTTCCTCATTTCTTTTTTCTTTCTTCTCTGTGAGTGTGAGGAGATATTGTATAAGGATCTGTTAAACTTCTTTTTGCTTAGCTTATGCTGTTTTCTCCTTTCTCTTTCTTGAGCAGAGTTCCTTAAATATTTGAGCAAATCTTCCAGTTGTTGATCACGTGGTCTATGCTTCTGTTAAGACTTTTCGTCGTTTAAGATTTGTCCACTTAGTCAGAGAGTTGAGATTCTTCATATGTTCAGATAGTCTGATATATCTCATCATCTTGATCAGAGAGTATGTGTGTTCAGAAGATTGAATTCATACTTTCAGATGATTCATGAGCTTTCAGATGATTGCTTTGACTCAGCTTGATATTAGCAGATTCAACAAATACTTCTTTCAGATGATTGCTTCAATTCTGTTTTAGTTCTTCAGATTGAGAACACTTTCAGCGAGTTTCTTTCTCTTAGCAAAATTTCTTCTTCTTCTTTTCTTCTGATGATTGCAGCTTTTGTTCTTCTTTGTCTCTTTCTTTTCTTCTGTGATCCATATAGATAAACAATGTTGAATTGAATAGACTTAGTTCAAATAGATTTTTGTTTATTTTGCTTGTTCAGTATGATTCGTTCTGATCAGCAGTAGATGCAGTAGGTCTGCGCACGCAATTGCTTTTTGTTGCAGGTCCAGCAGCAGTTGCAGAGTTTCCTTATTTGTGCAAATTATTTGAACGAGGTAGAAAAGTGATTTTGATTCTTGAGCTGGATAAGGTTAGTCCATTTTAAGGACCGTTCTTCATCCTTAGCAACGTCTTCAAAAGGTCAAACCTCGAATCTGATACTTTCCGCCTTCAGATGCATAGAGTGCTTCAGATGATCTTCGAATCTTCAGATGATAGTCACTCTTCGGACAAAATCAAGTTCTTCTATTGTCTTCAAGTCTTCAGACGATGAATATGATTTAGATGGTATAGTCTTCTTTTCTTCTCCTCTGTTATCCTTCTGATGCAAGCTTGTCTTCAGATGATCAAGGCTTCGTCAGGTCTTCAAATTGTTTTCAAATCTTTAGATTGTCTTCAGATCTTCAGTGCTTCTTCAAGTCTTCAAATTGTCTTCAGATCTTCAGTGCTTCTTCAAGTCTTCAAATTGTCTTCAGATCTTCAGTTTGTCTTCAAGTCTTCAAATTGTCTTCAGATCTTCAGTTCGTCTTCAAGTCTTCAGATTGTCTTCAGATGATCAAGTTTTTACTTTTCTTCAGATTCAGTGCTTCGCTTCATCTTCTGATTCGTATTTGTTCTACACTTCAGATGAGTACTTCAACCTGAGACACAATCTACAAAACAATACCTTTCTTAATAGCACCTGTTTTCTTTTAATCTAGTTTAATTTGTTAATCATTAAAACTTAAGGATACTAAGTCTTAAGTTAAGTTTGAATGCTTAGACTAATTCTTAGACTCAACATTGTTTTCTTATCAGTCAAATTTATAATTGGGGAATGAAATTAACTATCAGTAGTAGATTTTCTTGCTTGAGGACAAGCAAGAAGCTAAGTTGGGGGGAATTTGATAAGTGTTAGAATTTCGTAAAATTTCCATATAATTACAACACTTATTGATGACAAATTGTTGAATTTATAACTCAATTCAACCCTTTTTAGCTTAAATTGCAGCTCTTGTATTTATTTGAGTCAAATTTGAATTTGATGCTATTTTGATAAAGAATCTGTTGATTTTTATAGATAAAAAGCAAAGTTACAAAGAAGCATCAAGAGAGCAGTGAGCAAGGACAGGAGCAGCGCAGAACAAGCTTCAAAGAATAACAAGTTAAAGGAGTCTGACGCTGTTTCCTGTGCTCCACCTACGCTGAGCGCAGGCAGAGCGCAGAAATGCCCTGTCAGTTACTGTTTCCTGCGCTTCACCTGCGCAGAGCGCAGGAAACATAACCTAAATTTTAAAGGGCTGCAATTAGGGTTTTTACGGGCCTTCGGACAGTTATAAAAGGACTTCTAGAGCCATAGAACAAAGCTTTTGACAGAGCCACAAATTCAGAGAGTACGGAGCCGTTGAGCAGCTACGGAGTTAAGAGAAAAGTGTGACAGTCTCTGGAGTGTAATGGCTACCATGAGTAGCTAAGTCTCTCTTTAGGATTGAACGTAGTCGATTCAATCCCCAATTGTATTTTGGTTTGTATTTGTTATTTAGGAATCCTTATTTTTATAATATTGGTGTTTTTATTTTGTTCTTAATGCTTAGCTTCCATCTTTATACTGGAGTTATAATGCGATTTCTTAAATGCGCTAGGAATAAGGTTTTTGAAACCTGATTGGTAAAAATACTCAATTTGTGACTGTGGGAACCAGCGTGAATTGATAGCTTTAACAACTGATCTTCAAGCGGGGCAATTCATGACTATGGGAACCAACATGAATTGTTCTGAGTATTTCATAGTTGTGGGAACCTTTATGAAATAATATTTATTTGTGCTTCAATATTTATAATTATATATTCCTAAATACCATTGATCTCCAAAATACAAGAGGGGTGCGATAGACGAAGTTCAATCCTAGTTTCTCCCAAATACTCAATATCTTTATCTCTTTGTCTCATCTTTTGTTTTCATTTACTATTATAATCTTCACAAACAATCATTCAAAATTTCCCTTACTCAATAAATGTGAGCACTAAGGATTTGATTTGTACCATTCCTCGTGGGTACAACAACCCTTACTTTTAACTATTATACTACTGCGATATTGGTACGCTTGCCAAGATCTCAACACACGCCCACAATGAAATTCAAGTTCAAAGATTTACCGGAGCCTACATTTTGCGTATAATGGGGGGTTTATTATTCCCAGATCATTCAGGTCGTTATGTATCTTTCAGATATTTACCATTGCTTGCGGATTTAGAGGTGGCCAGCACATATAGTTGGGGGTCTGCAGTGATTAGTTATTTGTATCGTGAATTATGTAAGGCCACTGATTATGCCCGAAAGGAGATTGGTGGGGCGTGTGTACTCGTATAGTTGTGGGCATGGTCACGTTTCCCTTCCATTATGCCTGAAGCCCCTGATATGGAGCAAGATGATTTGCCACTCGGTGCACGGTACACAATTTTCCGTTTAAATATATGATTTATAAGTATGTGATATGTATTTTGTATTTATGGTAATGAGCAGGTGGAGTGGTGATCAGACATACATAGTTCAACACAAGTCAATTAGTGACTATAGACTCATTTTCGATAAGGTGGACTTAACAGATGTTAGTATTTTTTCCCTATTCTCTTCAGACATATGTAACACAAAATTAACTCATTTTTTGTCCATGTAGATTGTGTGTGTACCATACACACAAGAAATTATGGGTCAACTTCCACAATATTGTTTGGAGGGACATCAAATATGGACAGCTGTGGTACCACTTATATGCTTCCATATTGTTGAGTGGCATCAACCTGATCGATGCACGCGTCAGTTTAGAATGCAACAACATATTCCTCAACCTCCATCCCAACCAGATAAGTTACACGATGTAACACTAAAAGGGAAGGCTGAACAAAATTGGCGTTTGAAACATGCCATATATGTTCAACAATGGGATGAGAGATGGAATTATATTTGGACCAATGCACCAATGGAAGGGGTTTTATCATCTAATTCTGAGTATATGGTTTGGTATAAGAAATACACCAGACATTGGATTAGTCAAGCAGCCGCAAAGACTGGAAACATGGTAAGAATTTTTGTAGGTGTTTTTTTTAAATACAATTTGTTGTTTGTCAAATTATATATTTTGAAATTATTCTTTTCCTTTGCATGTATTGGTGGATAGCTTGGAACGTATGTATTTCACTATGACAAGTGAAGGACAAAGTTGCTTATCATTTGAAAACATGAGATCCGAGATCCATCATTGTATGCAGATTTGCCAACAAATAGATCGGATCAGTAGGTCGACAGTGTTAACTCCCTCGTCATATCAATTTGCACCTGAAGCACAAGAATCTGATGACATTCCTGTTGGACGGGTCGAAGGTCAAGGACTACATCGACGTCGGCGGAGAGTGTGTCATGAACAACTAACAATGCCACCACCACCAGAACCCAAGCCCGGAATGTATTATGTGCCTCCAATACAACCTTTTGATCCAGTTTCAACTTATTATTATCCATCTCAGCCTACTACCAACAACATTCCCACACCAAACACAATGGACCCATCTCCCTTTCCTACGGGGGATTGTTATGTGCCATCACCACTAGTAGATTGTACCCCCCCGATGTATAATTTTACGGCTACCACTCCAACAGCTCCCGGTGGGTGGATTCATCCTTGGGAACATGCTCTACTCATGTCTCTAGCATCAGGAGGGTTAACATATGAATGTAGTTCTTCTAGGCAGCCAGAACCACCTGGCCTTGGTTTTAATCTGAATGAAGCTTTTGCTGAAGAAGAAATCCACCTTGTGATGCTAGGAATAGGCATCACCATTGTGTTCTCTTCCCTTTGTCCCCAAATAATTATTATTTTTTTTTGCAATGCATCGGGATGTAAAAACCTATATAATCTATTTAATTTAGTGTTGTGTTAACAATAATGATTTTCATTTAAGTGAACTTACACTTTTAACTTAGTGTTGTGTTAACAATAACGATTTTCATTTAAGTGAACTTACACTTTTAATACAAGAAATTATATTTAGTATAACATGACTCTCCACTAACATCAAATATAAGAAATAAACGGTCACAGATCTAGTTGGTCTTGATGCTCTTCTAAGTAACGAGGGCAAACTCGACGATTGTGACCAGACTGATGGCAATAGCTACATCTTTATGAACTTTGAGACTCCTTCCAGTCCATTTTGACCTTTACCACGCATGGTCGACTCATCTGGAATAATAGGGGGATCATTGTAGACTGGCATGTTGTCTTCATTTCCTATCGGCCACCATTGTCTAGAGTAAGCTTCAACAATGTTATGAATGGAGTATATTGGATCAATAAATTGATAAAAATCAATGCTCACAGCTGAACATACGACAATGGCATGTGAGCACGGGAATCTAAAGGCTTGGAATACACCACAATCACAATAATGTTGATTTAAGATTACTGCCCATATATGACCACCCTTTTGTGTAACGGGATTGAATGCTTCCTCAACCTCAAACTTGGTTGACTAGATGTCGTATCGACGAACTCTGTGAGAACAAGCATCCTCTTGATTTTTACTAAACAACTCCATGAACTTTTTACAGTATCTCCGTCCAGAAGCTAATTCAGACCTTGCTTCCCCTCCTCGTTGAACAAAATACTCTACAAGTCTTGCATATGTACACTTCACCAATGCTGTTATTGGCAAATTCCTAGCACCTTTCAGTATCTTGTTCACCGCCTCTGACAAGTTAGTTGTCATGTTTCCATATCTACGTCCTCCGTAATCATGTGCCAGACCCCATTTTTCTTTTAAAATTTCATCAATCCACCTTTGGATTTCTGGACTAATCTCACGAAACTTGTTAAGATTCCTTTCAAAATGATGAACACATGGTGTATACCCTACATTAACAAAGAATACGGTTATACATGTTATACAAAAACAATAACTCACCTAAAAATATGAAAGGCTCGTTTACCTAGTTTCAGTAAATCTGCTTTCAATTTTGTATTTTTAAATTTGTGGTTGAAATTACTGGCAATATGGCGAATGCAATAAACATGATAAGCACTTGGAGGTTGCCTCGCAGGGGCTCTTGCCACAGCTAATTTAATGCTTGCATGTCGATCAGATATGAGGCATATACCTTCCTTTTGGGTCACATGTTCACGTATATTAGCCAGAAACCATGGCCAAGCCTCTAATGTCTCCCCTTCAACAATAGCAAATGCAATTGGCAAAACACAAGTATTTCCATCTTGAGTTGTAGCTATTAAAAGTGTACTCTGGTATTTCCCATACAAGAATGTCCCATCAATTTGTATAACAGGCTTGCGGTGATTGAATGCATCACAACATTGTTTGAAGGTCCAGAAAACTCGATGAAAAGTACGAAAACGAGGCTCCACTTGATTATCAAAGACAAACTCCTTTGTCTCAATTTTATAACTTGATCCAGGGGAGTACAACAACATCTTCTCCAACCATTGAGACAATACTTCATATGACTGATCCCAATCGCCATACACCCTCACTATAGCTTTTTATTTAGCTTTCCATGTCTTTCTATAAGAGATGGAATAACCAAATTGCCCATTAATCCTTTCTTGTATCATTACAATGGGGACTGATGGATCTATGCCAACCATTCCTACATGACATTAATAACAACATTTAATTATAACTATCATATATTAAACGCCATATATTCAGAATTAGTATAAAAAATGACTATCAAAATAAATTGTATAAAATCAAAACATCATACCCAAGATGCAGGAGGCCAGAAAGTCAGAATCCAACTTTCTGTGATCTTGAGAGAGTATTTGCATTCATACATGTATGTCGACCACCCCATTTAGAGATGACCCATTTATTTGAGTTCTTACCTATCATTGCTCTCATCCGCCACGGACAACCTTGTGAATAGTTTGGACACTTCAACGTCAAATAAGTTGGCTTAGACTCGACCACAAAAAAGGTCTGATGTATCTTCATTGAATAGTGCTTCACAATCATTTGGACAACCTGTTTGCTATCAAATCGTAATCCAACATACAATTCATCTCCTAATCGCCAAGATCCAGGAAGCACCAACCCACGAAACTATATCTCTTCATTGGGGTGCTCCCAATTTACAAACTTATAATGAGGGGTTAAATTCCAATAAGGATCTTCTGTTCCACCTATACATTTAAAAATTGCATTTAGTACTAATGACAAAAGAACTACGAACATTATCATATTGTTACTAATTACCTTCTTGACGTTCATTGTGTTCATGAATTGACACTGAATCTGGTGAATTCGCCGTAAATGTTGGGGGTATTACACGATCAATATTTGCATCAAAGTCTCCCTCATCCTCTGTATCAGATGAATCCCCTTCAGGGACTTCGCCTTCCTCATTCAAATCGTCACTATCCTCGCACTCCCTGTTCATATCCATGTTAAAATAATCATCATTATGGTCACCTTGAGGTTCCGCATTGTTGACATCCTCCTCTACCGTTACACCTTCAGATTGATATATACATTGATCTTCAATCCCCAATGACAATTGAGTATCCAAATGAAAAGATTGTATAGGTAATGATGAATTGCCAACATTGTCAATGTCTGCATATAATTCAAGCACTGTCATCAATGATTGCTACTCAAAAGCGTGGACCATACATTCAACATCTTCATCATCACATATTTGAAGACCTGTATATGTGGTTGGATTTTGTGATATTAAAAATCTACACGTCAAACTAGAAACAATTTGATTAGATGAAAGATTTAATTTTTTTTAAAAATCTTCCTTTTCAACAAATCAAAACTGATTCCACGTTTTATCTGAATAGATCTCTTGTCACTTTCAAACATTATACCCTGCACACCTTCATATTTTCTACCATTCCAATAAACAAAAGTAATAATTTGACTCATTTTTAAAAATCAAAATACAAACACAATGTAAAACAACTTATCAAAATAAACCAAAACAAACAACTAGCAAACGGATAACACTTCCAAATTACTAACAGTTTCAACAAGAAGTCTGATACACAATGCACTGTGCCTAATGATAGTATTTATACTCTCCCAATTCAATCATTATTAGTTTGAATTTCTTTTGCGTATGGAATATATTCTCACCGAATATATTCGATAATGCGAGAATATATTCGCTGAATTCACATCAGCGAATATATTTGGTGTGAGATGGGACGATTGATTGAAAATGTGGAAGCGCTTATTATAAAGGCGCTACATGTAAGGCGCTACTACCAACGACGCCTTTGCCCAAGTCACATCTCAAGGCGCCACACTCTCCAGCGCTTTCTCTTGCCAGAAATAAACCCAAAAGCGCCTAAGGGTCAGACGGCTCTTATGGCGCTCTTTCCCTTAGCGTCTCATCTCACCTCCGTGTCAGTTCCCACACCATGAAGGTAAATACTTTTTTCACCAAATTATTTAGGTATATAATTTTTTTTGCCCTACTCTGGTCAAAAAGCCTCTAAGTTTACTTAAACTTATATAAGTATTTATGTTATAAGATAAGTTCAAACAATCTTTTTTAAACACTCCCTAAATTACTTTACTTATAATGAAAAGAATGTAACCTCTTACAATGCCAAAAAAAGAAAACAATGAAAATTGCTAAATTTGAAAAATGATAAAGACATCGTTGAACCCCTACCTCCCCTCCACCCCCCAAAGAAAGCAGATTAAGACAGCAAAATGTATGTATTTGATGAAATGTTAATAGTACAAATTTGGTTTAAGACTACACTGTGACCCCTATGTTGTAGCTTAGAATAATGCATATCTAGTGTCCATATGCACAATATTGGTCCTCCCTGGTCCCTTACCGCTTCTAATTAAGAAGAACAGCACACACAAATAAATAATTTGACTTTTCAAGCCTCGACAAACTACAGAGATGTAGTAATAACTAATGATCCTTCTATTAGTAATAAACAACAAACAAATGGAGTACTTCCCTTTTTTCCCTGAAGAGGTTGTGATTGTAAAGAATGGTGCCTAACCAAAACCCACACTTACAAAAACACTTAACAACCCAATCACATCGTGGCAGCAGCTAGCGAAGCATCTCATTAGCTTGGTCTCTCTTTTGCAAGGCAATTTACTCCCAACTGTACTATAAGGATTCCAATTTAATGATTCAGAGACCTTCATTACCCTTATTAGTACTCACACTTCTTCTCCAAATGTGATGGGAGTCAACAAATGGTTTTTCAAGCATTTTCTTTTCCAACTTATCCGTAATGACCAACTTGGACATAGCCGAATTAATTGGATCATTATTATTGTCATTCTCACTGTCATAATGGAAAAGGCGAGGTCCTTGCAATACCCCCATAGACTTTGATTTCTTCACTGCCATTTTCCCTTTCCTTCTCCCAAACCCATACTCACTTTGGTGCGGGTACGACCCAGACCCAGACCCACCCGGTTTTTTTGGATTCGAATCCAACTGCATCTTAATCCCATTCCTTGCAGAACCAGAAGAAGACTTGGACCTCACTACTTTATTGGAGGGTTTATTCTCATACTCTACACTCGTCACACTGGATACTTTCCTGTTCCTTCTGATCCCACTCCCACTCCCACTCCCACCCTTCACTATCCTCACAACTTCCTCACTCCTATCACACTCACAATCATTCACTTCCCACCTCATCAACGGTTCCGCACTCTCCACACGCGCCACGCGCCGCTTCAAATTTCTCCACATCGGCGACGCACGAATCCTCTTCCTCACTAGTTTCAGACACTCCACAACTTCCGCCATCGACGGCCGCTTCTCCGCCGTCGATCTAACACAACTCGCCGCCAGCACCGCAAGCTGCCGCATCACCGATGGATCCGACGGCGTTCCAATTCTCCGATCACAAATCCCGGCGAAGTCACCGCGTTTAACCAACGGCACCGCCCAATCCACCACAGACGGCGGACTATAATTAACATCGATTGCGTTCCTGCCGCTGATTATCTCCAACAACAAGATCCCGAAACTGAAGACATCGCTCTTAGCGCTCAGATCCTCCGGCGCAAGATAGCATGGATCGAGGTACCCTAACGTACCCGCGGGTGGTGTGCACTTAACACGAACGTCCTCCACGTGTCCTCTTAGAGCGAGGCCGAAGTCACCGAGCCTAGCGTTCCACTCCTCGTCGATCAAAACGTTGGAGGATTTTATGTCACGGTGAATCACCGGAGGGTTGGAACAGTGAAGTGCTTGAACCGCTTTCGCAACTTGCAGCGCGAACCGGACTCTCCGGTTCCAACCGGGAGGTCGAACCGCAGAGTGCAAGAGATCGTGAAGCGAACCGTTGGGCATGTACTCGACGACAATTAATTTGTTGTCGTTTGGGTCCGTGCAGTAGCCGATGATGTTAACGAGGCGAGGGCTTGGAACTTGGGAAAGAATCTCGATCTCGTTTTCTGCGGGACTGGTACAGTTACCGCAACCGGTGCAGGTTGTGGTGTGTTTAGGCTTGGAAGAGAGTTTTGTCGTTTTGACTGCAACGACGAGTTTGCCGCCATGAAGGATGGCTCTGTAAACTCTGCCGTGGCTGCCTTTGCCTAAGAAGCTTTCGGCGGAGAAGCCGTTAGTGGCGGTGAGGAGGTCGGTGTAGTGAAACTCCCTGATAGGAGTGTTTGTTTGTTTTTTGTTGGTGATGGTTTTTCGCTTCTTGAGATCCCAATAGTGGGGATCGCAGGTGGCAATTGCAGATTCAGCATTGCAAGAGAGATAACCCATGAATATGGTTAGTTACTGTTGTGTTGTGGGGAATGAATGAGAATAGAAAAGAGAAAAAGAAAGAGATTGAAGTGATGAAGAAATGAAAATGGGAAATGAAAGATGGGGCGGCAAAAGCAAAACCCATAACATTAACAGCAAAGATAGAAAGAAAGGTGTGTTCAGTTCAACTTTGAACTTTAATTAAAGTCGTAAATGATTCGCAGCTTTGGAGGACGAAATGGATTCCAAGCTTGGACGCATATTTCTTTTTCTTTTTTCCTTTATCTGCGTTGCGATGTGCTTTATAATAATTTAATGTGTCCTGCATGCAAAGTCGTGCAGCAATCCCACTGGGTTGCCCAAAGTAAATTACGTGACATGGAATGGATTAATATTTTACATTATAATTAATTAATTCATTAATTAATACAGTCTGTTTTACGTGCTACAAGTAAGATTATATGCTGTTCTCGGGAGAGGTGTCAAAATGGGCGGCCCAGCCCGGCTCGGCCCGCATCGGGTAGCGGGCTTGTGCGGGTAGAGCTAAAATATCCAGCTAAAATTCGGTCCTGTGAACTTAGTGCCCTAGTCCGGCCCTATGCGGGTAGTGGGTTTATGCGGGCCGGCCTGGTTAAAAAAACAATTAACTTATTCAAAAATGTTGCTCATTAAAAATTGTAAACAATTATGCTTTTACAAAACTAAAAAAAATTACAATTTAGTTATAAAAATCATTTAAAAGGGGAAAAGCAAAATGAATTTGCATTCGATGAATCGAAATTGTTCCAAGATTTTTTCATTTTATAATAGTACTCAATTGATATGTAATTAAATTAAATTAAATAAACTTATACGGCACATGTTCCAAAAATTGTTCTTCAAAATAGGATTATAAAATACATATTTGACAAACTTGGATTTGAGGAAGTATATATATGCACTAATATAATAATGTACTCGATCATAATTGCTTTAATTAATTAGTTATCTATCAAAAGAAAATCATAATTGCTCACCACATTCATTGACTTCACAGTAGAAATTTCAATTTTCAGAACTTCAAACATTTTTAGATGGAAGAAAAATAAAAAATAGGTCATGCCAGCAAACTTAAGCCTAACTCAAAAGCAAGACAATTTTTTTTAAAAAAAAATGGGCCGCCCGTTAGCCCGATCGGGTAGCTCGGCCCGAACCCATATAAGACCGGGCCTTTTTATTTCCAGGCTAAAAAGCCCGACAAAAATTCGGGCCTCTAATTTAAGTGTCCAAACCCTCCCATATTACGGGTTCGAACGGGACGGGCCGGTCGAGCCGGCCCATTTTTACACCTCTAGTTCTCGGTGTGTCTCTTACTTGCACCTAACCCTTATAAGAAAATGAAAAATGAATTAAACATGGTTTGTAAACCAAGGGTTTGCATAACAATTGTTTTGAAAATAATATATAGTCCATTTTAATATAAGATTAAAAAATACAATTAGTAATATTTTTTATTTTATAAAATATACTATATTTTTTTCTCATTTTAATTGTCATTCATTTTTCCTCTTCAAAGATAATAATTATCTACATATAAAATTGGTCAAAAAATTAATTATACATTATGAAAGTAAATGGACAAATAATTTTAAAAATGAAATTTGTTAAATATTGAACTATTAATTTATACTGGATGGAGTACACATACAAAACTTGGAAAGTTTTATCGTTATTTATAAATATATTTTAATTGCCTTTCGTTAATAAAATTATAAATTAAATAACCAAACCAAAATGTTTACTTCCATTCCATCATACATACATCAACCAACCCAACCGACCTTTTTTTTTTTTTTTTGCCTTCATTCATTCATTGCGCTTTCTTCCCTGTCAAATCTTACATCCTCTAGGAAAGGACAGGGCTTTTCTAGAGAAAAAAAGACGATACATAATACATTATTCATGAAATCATACGGTTTTGATTGAAAAATGAAGCTTATGTTTCATGATAGCCAGAATTCCAATTAACATAAATAATGGCATTGAAAGAGGAAGAAATTAATAAATTTGATAGGTGATAGTGATAAAAGAGAGATAAATTAAAAATAGACATATAAGATTAATATAAAAATGACATGTGAAAAATAATTGATATCAGATCATATAAATAAATTTATCAAATCATGACTTTTTTTTCACACACTTAAGTTTGTACACCCTTTATACTACATCTCATTTTTTATTTTATTTTTTATTACATTAATTATCACAATTTTTACTTTTTCTCACTTTATTTCCTTTTTTTTTAATTTCTTTCCTCCACACCTTCCAGTACCACAATCAAATATATGAAAGTTTCATCTTTTTAAATCTGAATATATTTAGTAAAATTAACTAAAAAATTAATTGAAAGATGAAAATCAATGACCTAACCTATTTCATTGAAATTGTTAAATAAAATTAGTTAAAAATTATACTATAACATATAAAATATTATTAAAATAATAGATAATGGTAAGTAAAGTTATTGATGACTAAAATTATAAAAAAATTAGATAAAAATGACATTTTAAAAAAAAAAACAAAAATCACACCAAATAATTTCTCTGAAAAAACCACTAACTATTTAAAAAAAAATTACTTTATTAGACGCGATATTCAATCTAACTTAAATACCTTCACAAACGTATACTATTTATCTAACAACTTTTATATTCTTACATTTTTTATATATTTTTTCCTCACATCATTTATCATATTTTATAATATCTATTTTCTCTAATATATATTTCTCTCCTTCTTATATCTTATTCCACTTAGAGTGAGATATAATTCTTCTTTACATAACCCACAAGTTACATTTTGGTAATATTGTTGGATACCCACCATTCTTTCTTTGACTATATTTAAATCTAAATTCCCAACTTTGAAATCACAATGATATGCTTTTTCCATTTTCTTTTTTAATACATGATTGGCCGTGTGGGGACATCTGAATCAATCTCTTTCTTTCTAGCATGGGTGATGTCTTACATTAGGATATATACTATAGCTTAATATATAGGACAATCTGATAATTGATAAATTATAACTATACACTGGAGAGGCCAGTCCAGTGGGATACATCCTCTCTTTTTAATTTTTAAAATGTTGAGAATATTAATTACCTTTTTGTGACGGCAATTTTGCATTCTTTGTTCCATACCTTACTCATTAATTAAGTGAAATGAATCTCAGTTGGGTCTACTTCAAATAATACGTAGTTGTATGGGAACTGGGCAGAACCGTTCTAATTTCTTAACAACTAAAAATATTGTATAACAATATTCATATATTTACTTTTCTTATGTCTGAATTTCCACCACCTTTTTTTTCCTCATTTCTTCCTCTTCTTTTATCACATTATCCATCATATTTTTCATTTTCTCCCCTTTCTCTTATCCCATATATAGGTGTATATTCACCTCATAGATGAGTACAATTAATATTTTCCAAAAATATTTGCATTTTTTGTTACACTATTCTTAAATTGTAATATTTAAATAAACTATTCTTAAATACAATTAAAAATATTTCTATTTTTTTGTTTTATATCTTTTAGATAATAAAACAAATTAGATACAATTTCTATGTAACTTTTATTTTTCTCAAACAAATATGCATAAAATTGTTGTGAATTTTTTTTTAGTAAACTAGCAAATCAGTCCCTGACTTTTTTAGGGTCCTGCAATTTAGTCCCTGAGAAATATTAAAACCCAATATAGTCCCTGACTTTTTACTTTTTCTTTCACTATAGTCCAACTGTGTGTTTCCCGTTAATTTTTTTACGACGTGTCACGTTTAATGACACTATGTCATACTGTTTGTCACTAAAGTGTTCACAGTGACACAAAAATAATGTGATTTTATCAAATTTATACCTTGAAAGACTTCAACTCTAACAGTTGTGTGCTTCCATATTATCCGCTTTTCTCTTCTCCCCTTTTTTTTCATTGGAAGGTTTCAACCTCAATGACATTAATTTTGTGCCCCGATGACGAACAGTATGACAGAGTGTCATTAAACGTGACGCGTCGTTAAAAAATTAACGGAAAACACACATTTGGACTAT
Organism: Sesbania bispinosa; assembly: GCA_026901365.1. Classification (NCBI taxonomy): domain Eukaryota; kingdom Viridiplantae; phylum Streptophyta; class Magnoliopsida; order Fabales; family Fabaceae; genus Sesbania; species Sesbania bispinosa. Next base: position 1,870,649 of record QLOH01000086.1, on the reverse strand, counting down.
AGTGAAAGAAAAAGTAAAAAGTCAGGGACTATATTGGGGTTTTCTATTTCTTATGAACTAAATTGCATGACCCTAAAAAGTCAAGGACCGATTTGCTAGTTTATTTTTATTTTTATTTTTTTTGAAAGACTAGTGTCTCCTTTTCATTGTACAAATTCAACAAACAAAAGAATTAATTGTAGTACAAGAAGAGATTTCAGAGTGTAGAGAGACCATGTGATAACAACTAATTAAATCAATTAAGTAATTAAGAACACACTACCCTCAGTTTTTTATTAGGATAAAATACGTATGGTTATGGAGAAAACTCTATACAAACTGGAAACACAAGCAACAAATAACGTTTCTTAACAAAAGCATAGGTATATATATATATATATATATATATATATATATTATACGTTTTTAATGTATTAGTAATTGAAAAAGAAAAGTTGCTAGCTTGAGCCATGGTCCAAATCATTCTTTTTAAGTGATAGTGCCTGAAGTGCCACAAAGTGAGAATGGACAGACGACACATGGTGACGTGCTTTAGGCAGCATCTGTTTGGCTTAAACAATACTCTGAAACGTGGGACGAGTATGTTAATTGGTTGCTTTTGTTTGTAAGTTCAGGAAATAAGATTGAAAATCAAGGGGAGCTTTCCATCAGCTTTTGACGATCAATTAATAATGTCTGTTAATTTTATTTAAGTTTTGAGGGATTGAAATTAACCTCTCAAAATCAATTTCAATAGTGAATGGTCCTATTCGACTTTAGTTACATGCAGTAATTGAAATTAATTCTAGCTTCAAAAATAAATTATGGAAGAGCCAATATGTTGCTTTTACAGAGAAGAGAATCAATTCCCACCAAGTTTTTATAGACCGGTCCCCTAAAATATCACGATTTTTTCAATTTTGTATCCCAATTTTTTTTCAAGTGGTCCCCAAAAATTATAATGCATTCCTATTTGGTCCCTCTATTAGTGTATCGGTTATTATCTATGTTAAATGTTTGCGTGATAGCTTAGGTGGACAAAATAAGCGTACATGACATGCATATGTGTCATCTTATGTGTCCTACATGACTAGTATCACCACATTTCATAAAAAACAATTATAGATTTCATCAATGTGACTCACAAAAAGGCGTTGGTTAACCACCCGTAGGCTTAGTTTGTCATGTAGGACACATATGCATGTCATGTACGCTTATTTGGTCCACATAAGCTGCCACGCAGACATTTAACAGAGATAATATACAGTGTACTAATAGAGGGATCAAATGAGAATGCATTATAATTTTTGGGGATCATTTGGGAAAAAAAATTTAGGAGAACAAGTGGGAAAATTGCAATATTGTGAGGGATCAGAAACATATTTTTAGCCTTTTTATATCCGTAAAAAAAATCAATTTGAGTAATTGTCTTTAAAAGTTATATTTTATCTAAATTAAATTAATTTATAAGTTAAATGAATTTAACAAATTATTTTAAATTCGAATCGTGAGTATATAATTCCATTGAATACTCAAGGAAATTTTACATTCTGTCATAATGGTTTTATCTAATTTCTATACAAGATATGTTTAGTCCCAAATTAAAAGAAATATTTTTCTTATATACTTTTTAATATTAATTTTTAAATGAAACCCAAGTTAGTCTGGATCTCTAAAAAATACACATGACAATGGGGATGGACACAATTGGGTCTCTCACCTTTGCGCGAGACAAATCCAACACATGATTTTTATTTATACCATATCTATGTTTTAAACTTATATCCAGGTCAATCCTAGTATATTTGAATCCATTTTTAAAACGTGGTTTTATGTAAATAAACACGTACTTAAATTGAGTAAACATTTACTCAAACGGCCTCCCATCTCCCTACCAAATACACTTATAAATCCAAAATAAAATTTAAAACGTATTTGGTAAGCCATTTCAACTAGATAAAAACAGTTTAAATTAGTAGTTAAAATCATTTCATCAAATTTGGTAAAATAGTTTTTTAAAGTATCTACTAACTTTTTTTTAAATGCTGCTTGAATTAACTTAAAAAAACTCCTTAATTCAGTTTACTAACTAAAAGTTTTTTACAATTTTATCATTCAATAACTCCATTCACCATTATCTGTCATTTTAATGATGTCATTGTTTATTATTTTAGAATTTTTAGCTAATTTTATCAAAATATTTTTAATAAAATCAGTTAACTTTTCAACTTAAGCTAGTTTTTCATTAGTTTTGTCAAATTTAGAAGCTAAATATCTATTTTCTTACATATTTTTGTTCCCACCCATCAATTTACATTTAAGAAAAAAAAACTGATTTCAAACTCCGCGGAATTATTTTTCTTAATAAAAAATATAATGAAAAGAACTACGTGCTTGTTTGTTTTAAATTGTGGTAGAACAAAATCATAGTTTTGAAAAGTGATTTTAAATCACTTTCGTCTAACGTACTTCGTAAAATATGCATAATTCATCTCAATCATTCATTTTTTAAATTAATTCTACTCAACTGTAAACCAAACCGACCATACCTTGTGCACGAATTATATTGTGATGTGCACTCAAGAATTAAACTGGAGTAAGTTGGACTTTTGCACTCCCATGCCACGCATCACGCCCAGAATATATATATTTGTGGTGGTACTCCAAATGCATACAAAAATGTTTGGTGCAAGAATTCTATTCTATTGAAGCAACCTGGCATGTGGCACAGTGGCTGGCAGTGAGAATAGGATTTTATTCTAGAAACATATCTATTTAATTTATACGTGGGGTCCAAAACATGGTTGAAGAGCAGAGCAAATGGATATTATGGTCTTTGAAATACAGTTTACTTTACGACCTTATTGCAATAGTAATTTAGTAAGCCAATTAATTTTCTTTTGTTTCTGTTCAAAATCTTTTGTGATACATGTCAAGTATCGGTACTTATTCAAATAGTCACTTTTGAATTTTGTCCCTCCAAAGCCCACCACAGTAGAAACATGAAAATGCCGCGAAATGATGTTCTCATATTTTCAAATTCATGATAGGATAATAATAACCCCAATAGCTTGAAACTTTTGGGAATATAATAAATAATTGGTGAATGTTGTGGTTACCATTACATGGAATGGGCATTGATTTTCATTAACTCCCACCCAATTAATCTTTAACATTTGTACACACTTTAACTTCAATCAAAAATTTAAATAATTTTTAAATTTATACTTATAACCCAATTATTTTTTTATTCTTGATACTTTAATCCCTACTCCCTCCGGACTCAATTATAAGGAAAAAAAAACACTTATCTATGGTGGACTATAATATAAGCAAAAGTTAACTAATTTCACCTTAATAAATGATATCATCCCAAATTACCCTTTATTTAATTCATCAACCACTCTATTTAATGAATATCATGTGTCAATAGGAAGAGAGTATGTCCACTTGAAACAAATTTCAATAAAATTGAATGTAGGGTAATTTAGGCAAAACAATTACTTTTTAGGTGATATCAAGAACATTAAATGAGTTTAACTAACTTTCTTAACAAGTGTGAATATGATTATTTTTGCTTATAAATGAGTCTGTATTAGTAAAATAGATTATCAGGAAAATGAGGTTTAAGCCTGTAACAATCAGATACGAACATGCTTGTCCACATTGGTTTCGCACACAGTAACGAAGGTTCTCGCAACCAAGGTTTCGTCCCATACTGCACGATTTCATCTAACATGCATGGTTTCAGTGCAGTGTCGGCAGGTTCTCTGCCAAAAATCGCAGTTATTGCACAGAGGGTTAGGGGCTATGGTTTTGCTTGTGTAACGTCACTGAAAATGGCCACCGACCGTTGCAGATGGGCCCACTGGTGGGTCATGAAAAAAATGAAAGAGGAAGAGTGTGTGGATGGGTGAAAACTTCGATGATGGGTTGCTAACAAAAAAAATGAAAGAGGAAGTGTGTGGGTTGGGTGAAAACTTAATTGTATTTTACTTAGAATTTGATTTGATTTGGGTAAATGTTAGGATTAAAGGATCTAGTAAAATAAAAAGTAATAAATTTGGGTACCTTGTGAATATTGGGATTAAATTTTCCATAATAATAAAAAAATAATTGAATCATAAGTATAAAAAAAATATTTAAATTCATTTGATTAAAATTAGAGTGTGTACAAATGTCAAGGATTAATTGGATGGGAGTTAATGGACATCAATGTCATTCTACCTAATGGTAATTGTAGTAGTGTTGACTAAAAAATGTAACAACAGTAACCAAATAGAGGTTGGTCGCAATTAGAGCTAGCAATTCGGGATGTCCGACCCAACCTGACCCGATACAAGTAGTGGGCTTCATAAGATTGGACTAAAAAGCCTGAGAATTATTTGGCCTTTTAAAATAAGTGATTGAGCCCTACATTTTTTGCGAGTAGCCCGATTTTTTGGGGGTTTTGTTGGCTACCCGGCCTTTTTGTGGGCTTTTTAGGTAATGAGCCTTATCGGGCTAAGCAAAAATGCTTGGGAGTTATTCGGGCTTCTAAAATAAGTGTCTGAGCCTTGCATTTTTGTGAGCTTTTGCAGGTCAGCCCGGCCGGGCAAACTCATTTTGTTGGTTCTAGTTACAGTGGAAGTGGATTGTGGTCCCAAACAGACTTTACTTGCAAGGTCATGGGTTCGAATCCTGGAGTTGTCACTATTGGGAGGGCTTTACCTAACCACCACCTCGCCTGAGGGTTAAGTCCATAGCTAAGCTTGTGGGAGTTTCCCGATCAAGTACATAAAATGTAACAACAATAGCTGTAAAATAATTAACAATTAAATTAGTCGTGTAAACAACTAATAAATCAACTTTAATGATTCCAAATATGTATTTTTTTTTTGTGCAAGACCACGGATATCATCCACAAGAGGCAATTCTGTTCCAGTCGGGTATGAACTATATGGGCGGCAAAGCTCTCCCTCCAAGTATTTAACACAGCTGCATATTTAGGGCTCGAACTCAAGACCACTGGTTAAGGTGGAACAACCCCTTACCAATTGATCCACGTACTCAGTGGTTTCCAAATATGTGATTGACCTAAGGAATGGACTCTGTTCCTCGATTGGTTTCTGAATGGAAGAATGATAAATAAAAAGGCTGTAAAGAAAATGAAATTAAAAACTGAAAAATAACTGAAAAAATATAAATTTGTACTGATAGTTCATGTGTGTCTATATTTATGACTTTCATCCTTATTTATACAATTTTTCAACTGCTCTACAAGATGCTAAGGTCACTACTCCACTTTCCTAAAATTGTGGGTAACTCCTATGTGACACCCTTCTACCCCAGCTCTTATACAATTAATAAGTCGAAATATTTTTCAAAATCCCTCAACGGGTAAAAAGGTTCACATATCTCTTCATTTAAAACATCATTCATTGTAAAAAAAAACTTAATTAAAATAAAAGTAGAACTCAAAGGTTTTCAAAATACACAAGCTGCGGAATCTCCAAATTAACAATAATTAAAACATCCTACTCACCATGTAAGGCATTTAAAAGTGTTTACAAAATCCTTCCTAACTAGAGACATAAAGAAAATAACCCTCAATAATATGCCCTGATGTCACATGTACCAGAGCAACACTCCCTTTACTCAACACTCGACACCAACTGTGTCATCATCATCACCTGTAAAATAGCCACAGTATAACGGTGAGGAAAAGAATACTACTCATACATACACATAGGAGACTACCCTATCCTCACCCTCATGTAAACAACATCATATAACTCATCCTATTAAATAATATAAAACATAGTCATCATCCTCATATACACCAACAACATCAATATCACCACAATCATCATAATCATCATTATCATCATACTCATCATTATCATCAACATCATCATACTCATCATAACCATCAATATCATCATAATCATCATTGTCATCAATATGAGCATATTCGTCATAATTATCATTATCATCATACTCATCATTAGCATCACTATCACCACAATCATCATTATCATCATATTCATCATTATCATCGTATCATCACAACCATCATTCACCTCCCTGAGATGTACTTCACCCACTCTAGGCTTGTACACCTCAGGTACCATATTCAATTTCGTCATAATCAGTGTTCACCTCCCTGAGTTATACTCAGGTACAATCATCAACATTATCACAATCATTACTCACCTCCATGAGTTATACTCAGGTACCATAATCAATACTCACCTCCCTGAGTTACACTCAGGTACCATAATCACCTCCCCGAGTTAGACTCAGGTACAACATTCACCTCCCTGAGCTACACTTCACCCCTCACTGGGCTGGTGTATCCCAAGTACAATCACCTCCCTGAGTTACACCCCACCCCTCACTGGGCTTGTGTATCTCGGGTACAACATCATATATACTCAAGCATCATTTACAGCATAAGGTTAATTAAATCATCATCACCATTATCACCTCCCAGAGTTATACTCAGGCACACTATTCACCTCCCCGAGTTAGACTCAGGTACAACACCAACATCATCATCATCAATCATTATTATTAGCACCATTCATCATCATCATGTATCATCATACATATTCACCAATCATCATCATAAAAAATCATCATAATTATCACCAAATACCATTATCATCATCAATAAATACATCAACTCAATATGAGCAATCATCCATCACAATGATTCACCAATCCACACTGGTAATCGATTACAATCCTCATGTAATCGATTACATGCAAACAAGGTCTCTGGTATTCGATTACCAACCATTGGTAGTCGATTACCTGCAAGCAATCACTCTGGTAATCGATTACCAAACTTCTGTAATCGATTACCAACACACCAACTCTCTGGTAATCGATTACAGCATCTCGGTAATCGATTACCCGTGAGCCAACAACCCTCCTGGTTGCCCAAAACACTATGGTAACCGATTACCAACCCTGGTAATCGATTACCCGCGACGCAGATCGCAGTTCTTGCGATCTCCCCCAATTCCAAACCTCTCTATTCAATCTTTAATCATTCCTTTTCATAAAAAATATCATCTATATGCATTTATATTCATCAAACTCAACAAGAGTATCAATCTTTAACAGTTTTTCAAGGTTTTCCCATCAAAACCCCAAATCATCAAACCCTTATTAATCCCCTTTCACTATTCATATAATTCTCATTCAATCTCCTCAAGATTCATCAAGAATCATACAAACAATCATCAATTTACAATTTTCATCATCCATACTCAATATATCAATTATTAATACGAATTAAAGTCTTAGGTTACTACCCAAGCATCCCCCACATGCATATATAAGCAGCACCCTCTCCCCCACCGTACCTTGAAGTGAAGATCGAACTGCAACAGTACTTGATTCTCAATGATTATTCTGCAGCAACCCCTTCTTGAGACGTCGTTTCTCCTCTCCTTAGCGTTTCGCTCTCTGACGATTATACGAATAAGGATTAGGGTAAACTGAGAACCCCTCCTTAAATAAATACTTAATTGGGCTAGGCCCACTCTCAACCCACTTATTCTATTTATTATTCTTATTATTTATCAAATAACCTTATTGACAAAACTACTCATAATATTAATCCTATTATTTATTTATTTATTCTACTTTATTAATTTTATTTTATTTTATTTTACTTAATAAAATTCAGGATGTTACATCCTAACCTAAACCTTCCCACTTTTAAACCTACTTAGGCTACAAATGACTGACCTCTTCTCAGTGGATTTTTTTAATCCAATTGCGACGGTTGTACTTCGGTTAATAAAAGTAAGCCCAATAACCATATTGGATCCTACTAGTTGTTAAAAGTGCAATTACTCAGCTTACAACTACTTAATTTAAGCGCCAACAATTAGTAGCCATATCTATCATTTAATATCCACAGAAACCTTAGAGATAGTAGCCAACCCTAGAGCGCCATTGAGTAGGGAATATCGTCCACCCCCAAGGGGCTCTCTCCCTCCATGTGAGGGTTTTCTACTCACTCAAGGTGATATTCTCTCTCTTTAATGAGAGATTCTTTTATTGTTTTTTCCTCCACTTCCTTCTCCTCTCTCCATCCAACCACCACCTCTCCCTCCTCATTTCCGGTCACCATTTTTATATCCTTTGACCCCTCCTCATCTGCGAGATTTTGTTAGAGCCATCATTTTGCAACACTATTTTACCCAGAAACGTTGCTTTTTATGCACTTCCCCCAGTTTTACTTAGATTGAATGCGGTTGATGTTGTGGATGCTTAAAGTTTATGTTGGACATGTGCTGATCCAGAAGGAATAAAAAAAGAAAAAAAAAAGATAAAATGTCTCGGCTGTTTCGAGATTTCTGTGTAACAGGAGACTTCGATTTTATTTTTCCTATTATTAGTAGGATTGCTAAGTTGTTTACATTGACTAAATATGTGTGCTTGATTGTTGTTTTGATTTGTAATGCACTATTTTAATACACTTTGTTTATCGTCCTATAAGCTTTGTAAGTGTCGTTAGGTATCTTTTAATGAATAATCTCTTGAAAAAAAACCAACAATTAGTATGCATGACTTGAACAGTAACTCAAGTGGTCAATCAAGCTTAATTAGATTATTGATCTTGTGTTAGAGTACTATATAAAAGCATATTTGGTTGTGATTCTTTTAAGACCATCTCTCACCTTATGAAAAGAATAATGTTTATGATGAAATTTAATATCTATTTCATAAAAATAGCTGATAAATTAGTTAAAAATTTAAAATTTAATTTATAATTAAAATTTGAAAGATTTTATAAAAGCATTTGATAAAATTAATCATTAATCTATTTTTTTCTTTTTTAAATTGAAAACAAAATATTAAAAATATTGAATAAAATGAAATAAAATTATACATTTTGTAAAACTTTATTTCATTTGATCACATTTTAAAATATCTAAATATATAATTAATATTGGTATGTTCCATTATATTCTATCTGTTTTTATGATTCCAAATATAACATTATAGTAAATATGAAATTTGGTTCCTGAATGTACAATGGATCCCTTATTTTAACTTACTTATAATTTATACCTTTTAAAAATAAATTACTCTCCAAAAATGTTGATATATACAATTTGATACCATGAATATGCTAATCTTACTCACATTTTCCTCATAGTTGTGATAGAAGTACCAAAATATGATTAACTTAATATATTCAAAGATGGAATTATACACATCAATATTTTTAAGGACTATAAATAAATATAATGTCTTTTTAAGATCAAATTGTACATTTATTCTTCGTTTGGTGAACATGATAAGATAAAATAGAAAAGAATTAGAAAACTGGATAAAGAAATGATAAAATAAAAACGTGATAGAAAAGGCTTAGGAGAGATGAAGGTTGAGAGGTTAGGGCAAAATGAGAAAGAAAAAAGTCCATCCTTATGGCCAATCTCTAACCTAGACCCCCTCAAGATAAAAAATTACATTAGATAATATAATATGATAGCCTAAGGTGCATGGGTGTAAAGTTTGCATTTACGGTACACATGGCTAATTTACCTACTATCATCGGTCATTACTAGATTTTGGTATTTAAAATTTGACCCGCAACAATTGTAAACTACATAAAGAGATCATACAAAATCAATTGAGAACCCTTAGACACTAAGATTTTGTAATCACAAAGAAGCGAGGTTGTACAGTGACCCTAAAGGCGCATATATATATATATATATATATATATATATATATATATATATATATATTGAAGCAACTCATTGATTAGGAGTGTTCAAGACCCGGTTTGTCCCTTTAACCCGTCCAACTCGTCCTATTCAGGTCGGGTCTAATCTTATCCTACACGAAAGAATAAAACCTGTTGAGTCTCAAAAATAATATTTTAAGTCTTATTCCCTTAAGAGTTTTAATGAACAACAAATATAAAATACAGAAGTATTTATATGACAATATACTTTCACAATGTTCTGTTATATTTCAGATCACTTGAATATTGAGAAAGATCATCTTAAAGACTTGAGCCTGTCTGAAGAGTTCACTTTGTCTGAAGGAACTACATCATCTGAAGCATTGAGAGTCCATATGAAATTTTCGTTCCAACTGAAGACTGGAAGTAATCAGAAGGTCTCTTTGACTTAGTGCTTTGTTGAGAACGTTGTACACTCATTCCAATAGTTTAACCTATTTCAGCATAAGAATCAAAGCTGTTTTCTCTCCTCGTTCAAATGTTTAGTATGTTTAAGGAAAGTCTGCTACGCTGCTATTCCTGCTCAAAAGCATTGTGTGGGCAGACCTGCTGCACCTGAACCTGCCCAGAACGCTTTGAACAGAGCATGTTTCAAACGTCTCCTGGAGCATTTAATGTTATTTGGCAACGATCATTATTTTTGGAAGACTATATATATCTCCAAAGCATTCTTGAAGAAAAAATAATAATAGAGAGAAGCCATAAAAAAGAAATAACACTATGCTAAAACGCTGCAAAAATCATACTCTGATATTCTTTGTACACCTGATCAATTTTTAGATCCTGAGTAAGTCTCAGTTATTTGCACATCTGTGTTCATAGCTATCATCTGAAGATAGTGTATTGAACTTTATCTGTTCAAACTTAAAACAGTTTGGGTTTATAAGCCTGGAGAGGCTTTTTGTCTAAAAGAATACTTGGGTTACACTTGGATAAGTGTCTGAGAGCCTGAAGAGACTTGGTGAAAGAAAGAATACTTGGTGTAGAGCCTGAAGAGGCTTGACAGAAAAGAATACTTGTAATCTTGCAAGATTAGTGGAAATCCAGATGCTGGTTTTTGCCCTGGGATTGGATGTAGCTCACAGTGGTTGTGAGTGAACCAGGATAAATTCTTGGCTATGTTTTCTCTATCCCTTAAGCTATTTCAATTCAGTTTTATATCTAACAAAGGGGATTGAAAAAGTATTTAAGTGAAGACTGTTCTTCTAATCAAACTTGCTTTCAAACAAATCTTTTAATCTGAACTTAGTTCAGAAGGTGATCAAAACTTCAGACCGATTCCCATCATCTGAAGCTTTTCAAAAGCCATTTTAAGAAGATCTGTTGAAACAGAAAAAGTTTCCATTGAAACACTATTCAACCCCCCTTCTAGTCTTTCCCTGTATTTCCAACAATTGGTACCAGAGCTTATCCTCGGGGTTAGCACCTAATCAGTGCAGAGAACAAAGATCCAATGGAAACTTCTACCAACAACAGACAGTACATCACTAAAGGAGCCTCCATCACGAGACCCCTAACATTCAATGGAGTGGATTACCACTATTGGAGGGATCGTATGAAGTTGCTTATTGAAAGCAACAACATTGACGTCTGGGATGTGGTTACTGATGGAGATTACGTTCCCATGCATGTTGGAGTGCCCAAACCTAAGGCTGAATGGACCTTGGAGCAGAAGGCTCGAGTTCAATTAAATGCCAAGGTCAAACTTTATCTAATATGTTCCTTGAACAAATCAGAATATGAGAATGTTCATGGTTGTTCGTCAGCCAAGGAGATCTGGGACACGCTTGCAGCAGCTCATGAAGGGACTGAGACTGTAAAGCAGTCTAAGATCAGTATGCTTGTACATCAATATGAGATGTTTAAGATGGAAGAATCTGAAACTATAGACCAAATGTTTGAAAGGTTTCAGACTATAACTAATGGACTCAGGTCATTGGGAAGAACCTTTGAATCTGGAGACAATAATCGAAAGATTCTAAGAAGCTTACCAAAGTCCTGGAGACCCAAAGTTACTGCCATTCAAGAAGCTAAGGATCTTAACTCTCTTAGAATGGAAGAACTACTGGGTTCTCTCAAAGTTCATGAGTTAGAACTTGGCGAGGACGAAACCAATAAGAAATCACTGACATTGAACTCCAAGGCCAGACAACCTAGGCATGGCAGCATGAAAGCTATGCAAGCAGAGGAAACATCAGATGATGATACTGGATCTGAAGGCTGTTCAGAAGATGAAGATCTTGCACTCCTTAGCAAGAAAATAAAGATGCTGCAAAGAAAAGGGAAGTTCAGAATATCTCAACCTTCAAATTTCAAGCAAGGTAAGTCAGGTAAAGACTCTTTTAATACTGACAAAATTACTTGTTTTGAGTGCAAACAGCCAAGACACATGAAAGCTGAGTGTCCCAAGCTGAAGAAACCAACCTTTCAGAAGAAGAAATTCTTCAAAAAGAAGAAAGGGTTGATGGCAACCTGGGAAGATCTAGATGATTCCACTTCAGAAGAAGAGGAGGATACTTCAGAGGAAGTAAACCTATGTCTGATGGCAAGTCTACCTTCCTCAGATAGCTCAGATTCTGAGGTAATTCCTCAAACCTTACAAGATATGTATGATGACCTTGTTGAAAGTAGCAAAGAACTTTTCAATGAGTACAAGGAGCTCTCTAGAGCATTTTCAGAAGCTGCTATAGAAAATGAGAATCTGCAAAAAGAAAATCTTGTACTCAAGGAAAGGCTGCTCCAACAAGATCCAAGCAGGTCTGAAGATCTTGAGAAGGAGAATAAAAAGCTCCAAAACAAGGTTAAAAAACTGACATTGGATTTGGCCAGATTTGTCAAATGAACCAATAATCTGAATAGATTATTAAGCTCTCAGAAGCATTCCTTAGACAAAAGTGGTTTGGGTTATTCAAAACATATACCCTCTGAACCTATTATTTTTAATGTGCCTGATAAAGGAAGAGAGAAAGGTGGTGGGTGTTCCCACTGTGGCAAACCTGGACATGATGAGTTCTAGTGCAGACACAGAAGGAAAGCAAGACCCAAAACTAACAAAAAAGGACCCAAGAGGGTATGGGTACCTAAGACTTTGATTGTTGTTGTTGCGGATGTGTTTAACAGGACAAAAGAAACACCACAAATGGTACCTGGACAGTGGGTGCTCGCGACACATGACGGGCGAAAGGTGTTTGATCCAAAACCTTAGACCCAAAGCAGGTGGAGTGGTCACCTTTGGTGGAAACCAGCAAGGGAAGATCACTGGTATTGGGACTGTAGGTATGATTCCTCTATCCCTTATTAAGAATGTGCTTCTAGTTGAAGGATTACAATACAATCTTCTGAGCATAAGCCAATTATGTGACAGTGGATATATTGTGTCTTTCAATAAAGAAGGTTGTATAGTCAAAGATGCTTCAGATCATACCCTCTTTTCTGCTAAGAGACACAACAATGTGTACAAGATTGACCTAGAGGAACTAGCAAGTCAAAATGTGAAGTGTTTTGTTTCTGTTGAAGATGAAAAACAAATTTGGCATCAGAAACTTGGGCATGCTAGCTTGAGATTGATCTCAAAGCTAACTAAACACAACCTAGTTAAAGGGCTACCCAAGCATTCCTTCAAATGTGACATTTTATGCGAAAATTGTCTGAAAGGGAAACAAACAAAAAGCTCCTTTAAAAGCAAAAATGTTGTTTCAACCAGCAAACCTTAGAGTTGCTTCACATGGACCTGTTTGGGCCTACCAGAACAGAAAGTCTTAGCAAAAAGAAGTAAAGATCTTTCATTTCCATATCAGTTTACAAAAATGTTACATGTGGCAACCATCAAAGTTCTTTCACTTCCATTACATTACACTTATTCAGACCACATCTAAACTCTTTCAATAGCAAAAAAAACACCCCAAGCATCCTCCATTTACTGAGAGCAAGAGATTGAAAGAAAAAAAAAACGGAGAACAAGAGATGAAGATGGAACTATGATTCTTAGACGACCAAGTCCGGAGAATGTCGCCTGAGTCCTTGTTGCGACGGCAAGGAAAGGTCACAGCGAAGCCGGGCGATTCTCTGCACGGATCACCACGGCGCAGCTGCAAAAGAAGGGCGCACGGCGGACAGAGGACGCACAGTAGACGAGCGACGGACGAACGACACACGATGGACAAGCGGAGGACGAACGGTGCACGAAGGACAGAAGGCGTAGAATGAATGCTGAGACACCATGGACAGTGCTTTCTGAGTAGTTTTGAGGATTGATTTTAGGGATGATGGAATGAAAGGGATGTGAGACTGAGACTCTAAAAGTAGAAGGGGTGGCTAGGGCAACACTTTCTGGATGAATTTGGGCCAGCAACGCATGGGCTGCAAAATTTGGGCTTTTCTTTCTCACGTTTTAATATATGGGTTGGGTCGGGTTTTCAGTTTTGAAATTCCAGAACCCGAGACCCGACCCAAACGTGATAAGGTTCAGCAAAATAAAACTGAACCAAACCAAACAAATACCTTCGGGTTGGGTTGGGTCGACCGGGTTCGCGAGTTGAGCCGTACCCGCTTACACCCCTAATGAAGACCCTCAACAGCGACTCCACAGTAATTATACTAACCAAACCAATACCCTACATAACAAACTGACCGTTTTTTAGAGCAATGCAGTAATGCAATATTTAAGAATAGAATTTAGTCACAAAATTTTAGAGCTAGCTAGCTATCATTTTGGAAGAATGGCAGCAAAAAGCATGTATCGTCTGATCTAAAAAAGCATAGATTTTATTCATGCTATGTTCGACGAGAGTTTCTATCATGCAATCCAAATTATAAGTAATCTCGTGAGACATTTTTTCACCAGTGGAATTCAAGTACACAGGATAAGGAACTAGAGTAAGAAACCTTCAATACAAGAGTTTCTCCGGATCATTTACTATACAAATATTTATTTAATAAAAATCAATATTTTCAGAGACCACTATTAAACTATACACATTATGTCAGCAGACAAGACAACGAGTAAATTTGTACAGCTCTTCTGTAAAAAAAAATAGTCTAGGAAATAATTCCAGAATAATATTTTTGTACTACAAAAAGAAATTCGAGATAATACCCATGATTTATTTTCAACGTTTCAACTTATTCGTTCCTCCCATGGTCTAAAGCTCCTACCACTGACAATGGCTTCCCATCTGTGTGTCACTGTCATCTCAGTCCAGATTCACAAGCACTGCAGAATATAGCATGAGCATCTGCATGGTACAAATGACAAAAGTGTCTTTTATAATTCCTATAAAAAACAAACATTAAGGGTGTGTTTGAATAGGAGTGTTTTGGAGGGCAAATTTTTTTTATTCTTAATTAATATTCTCTATTTTGATAATTTTTAAAAATTAAAATAATAAAATGATAGATTAACATAATTTTAATTTTCTAATATTTTGTTTATTTTAATAAACATATAATTCTCTTAATTACAAAAATTGCACTCCCTCCCTTTTCCTCCAAAATCCTCTGTACAAATACACCATGTTTGGGGGAAATGGAGGGAGAGAGGGAGGGTTGTTGGAAGTAGTGTTTGGGAATGTCCAACGATTTACAAAATATTTTCCCTTCCTCCTCCCCCTCTATCCCCCCAACCCTTCCCTTCTCCTTCCCTCCGCATTCCAATCCCAAACATACCCGTTTGAAAAAAAAAAAAAAAGAACACAATGGTCTGGCCTTTGGGGATCAAAGGATTTCCAGTTAAGTAGCGTTAAGACAAAGTATATGAAATACAAGTGTTTGGGAAACGAAAATTCAAAAACCACAACAAAAGCCTAAGAATGCTATAATATCCTACAATCATAAATTATATATAATGTCAAACTAAAAGTAACACGATTTAGGTATCTTATTATGTTGTGTGGTTCAACCCTGGTTGAAACATCAATTTAACCAACTGAACCATTCAAACCAGGACCAGAGATCTCATGGGTTCGGTTTTGAAACATTACTAACACCAAACAATGGGGTTCTGTTCTTCAGATCAAAATTTTGTTGTCATGGCCAAGGGAACCCACTTTGGGGATATTTATGATATTAATAACTTCCTAATTATACTTATACAAAGAATGTGAATATATTAACCCATAACAAGAGAAAAGAACAAAGTAGGAGTTACCAGCAGGTGAGAATTAGTGAATCTTTAGCTTTGGGCACATTCAAAAGGACGCAAGCGTAGTGATCCTTCGGGAAACTCAGGCATTCTAAATGGTTCCAAGAGCTCAAAGGGCCTGCAGAAAACACACAGAGTTAACCAAGAATATATCCTAAATCTAAATGGTTATTCCTTCTTATTAGATTTTGGACCTGGGCCTAACTCAACCCCAAAGGCTAGCTTATAGGGTGAGGACTGCCCAAGGTTTATATACTTTATCTTGGCCTTATCTCTAGGCAATGTGGGACTCTAACACACCCCCTCACGCCCAGGACTGGACATCTGGAGCGTGGACATCTATACAGGTGGCGGCCCAATATCAACGGATCATCTAGGATAGGCTCTAATACCATATTAGATTTTGGACCTGGGTCTAACTCAACCCCAAAAGCTAGCTTATAGGGTGAGGACTGCCCAAGGTTTATATACTTTAACTTGGCCTTATCTCTAGGCAATGTGGGACTCTAACACTTCTAGAAACATTAAGGGAGAGCCCAATTTATTTAAACATATGCCCAGATGACGAAGGATGATAATTAAATGAGGGGTGCTGATAGTAAACTGCATAGCCTAGCCCTAGCTGCATATATCAAATAGAAATTTTCTCGATCCTTACAGGATAGAATCACGGTTACGGGATAATTTTTGTTGATTGCTCTCCATGGCAACCAACACATCACCAGTTTCTGGTCCTGCTGAACCACCAGCTACAGAAGATGGAACAGGAGCACTTGGAGTCCATATCTAGAATAATGCACAACCAGAAAGCTTCAGAGATCGAATTTTTAAATTCAACCAAAATGCAACATAGAATCATCATTCTCACCTTTATTGTGCTATCAATCCCACTGGTTGCTACAACAAAATCAAATGGATGGCATTGCACACAGTTTACAACTGTAGGAGAAAAATAACTTCAGACAACTATACAAGAGGAGACTACTAAATCCCAAAACCTTAGCAAAAACAGCATTACCGGATTGATCACCGTTCAGCATTTTTATGAGCCTACCAGTCCGCTTTTCCCAAATAAACCATCTGCCATCATCACTTCCACTGGCAACATATTCACCTACAAATAAACAAGTGAGAAGACCTTAAATAAAATTGCTTGGTATCAAATTGTGTTAAAAACTCTTAACTTCTCCCAGCTGATTCTAAATTCTACAAAATCACATGAAAATAACATACCGTTTTGACCAAGAAAACTGGCCTGTTTTATATCAGTCCCAACATTGCAGTGGCCTACAAATCTCTGCTTCATATCAACAGCTGCTTCAGGCTGCATGATTAACAAGAGTACAAATTATCCAAAATGTATATAAGTAGTTTATTATTAGTTTAATAAAAGCGGCTAGTGATGCACAAATACAATATGAGTATCAGCTACAATATGTAACCGATACATTCTTGAAAAATGTAGGTAAGATACATCTAGTGTGTGCATGTGCATCCATAAAAAAATCATAAAAACATAATAAATATATAAATGATATTCCAAATACCCAAACAAAAAACATACTTAGGAATTACTTCATAAAACTAGAGTGCGATCTCGGTTGGATATTATGTGTTTGGACTTTGGAAGAAAATCTAATTGGAGGAAATTACAATTATGCAGCAAACATAACTGAAAGAAGGAAAATATGCAACAAACTTTTAAACCCACAAATATGTAACAACCTGAAGATGAAAATAATTGTGCATTGAAATGGACTTAGGTAGAAAATAGAAGATGTGTTGATATTGCACTTCGGCAAAGAACAGGAGAGATGAAAAGAGTCGTGAGTCTTGTGCCAAAAAACTAGAGAAAACTGAAGAGTTGTACACTCAGATGAAAGAATCTGAACTTTAACAAAACCTCTTATGCTGCGTCCCAAAGTATCACAGCTGTATCAAATTAGAAAATTAAATTAAAACAAATCGGCTTGGACACTTCAAAGATACATATCGGTGAAATATCAAAGCATATCAGCAATGGATACATATCCGATACTGATACATGATGGAAATGCATGTATTAGTGTTCATAGAAGCAATGCAATCAAAGAACAGAGTTCCCATGTTAAGCAATCAAAAGGGCTTTTAATAAAGGCTACATATAAGAACATTAGAACAAAGGAAATTTATTCTAAAACACTTGAAATCTGAAGGTTATTGTACCCTTCCCAGCCTACGATTAAATTAATTCTGTAAGATAACCCCATTAGTTAGAAAGGGTAGGATATCAGTATCACAATATTTAATAATTGAAGGGAAGAGAGGAAGGGGATCTTATTATTTGAGAGAGAATTGGGGCCTTAGGACTGGGAAGATGCAGACCCTTGAAGTTCTGCAAATTTGTAGTAATATTCAAGAGAGATTTTCCCTATTCTTCCAATAAAATGCCAAGTTTCTAACAACTGGCATCAGAGCTTCAATCTTGGAGCCATAGGCACATCTTGAAGCTGATCCAGGGAGTGTTCGTGGTCAGCAAGAATGAAGAAGCAAAACTCAAGGAAAAATGCATGGAGATATCATTTTTTGAAGGAGAAAAGGCTTATTGGTGGCTGATCAATGTGGAGCAGCATTTTGAAGCCATGGGAATATTCAAGGAGGAGAAGATACACAGAGCTGTGAAGACTCCGTGAGGATGTGCCTTCATTTGGTGGTTTGGGCGGAAATGGCACTATCCAAATGTCACATGGTTGAAGTGGCACCTCATGAAGGCTTTGATCAAAGAATTCCAGCCAGAATTTGATCCAAATATCTTGGTCTTAGACATAGCAGTTACAATTATCGTGGTCATCCATGCATTCTCCCTATGAAAAACATCTAGAAGCTGTCCATCAAATCTTAAGGTATTTGAGAAGTACTCTAGGAAAAAGGTTTATTCTTCATAAAAACAAAAAACAAAAAGGGATTCAAGTTCATTCTGATGCGGATTAGGCAAGATCTGCAAGAAGTTGCAACTGATAGGAAATCAACCCCAGGCTCTACTTATGTTTACGGTAACCTTGAGAAGTAAAAATTAGAATGTAGTAGCATGAAGTAGTGCAAATTAGAGTTCCGAGCAATGGCACATCGAATCTGGAAAGTGCTACGACTGAACTGAGTTAAGGAAGAAATAAAAAGGCAAGTTGAAGGACCTGTGAATCTATATATTTACAACAAAGCTGCAATCAACATTGCTATGCTTATAATCCAGTACAACATGACTGAACTAAACGTGTAGGCATTTCATACAAGGAATGCTAGAAGGAGGAGTGATGATCTGCATGGTTTTTGTTCTTAACACTCATTAATTAGCAAGTTGGGCATGATTGATATCTATGCATTAACTTGAGGAACTATTTAACTTGGACTAGGACTAGTTTGTATTTTATCCTTAGGTTTTGGTTTTTGTATTATGTTTCAGTTTTGTTATTTCCTTGATACAGGGGAGTTTAGATGAATTTGGATAAACCTTATCTTCCTTTTCTCTCTCCTCTCTGTCTATTTGAAATCATTCTGATGAAATTAGATAGAGGAAGAAACACCACTATTTTCCCAATTATCTATAGATGGTAGTAAAATAAACCTGATAAGACACTCTACTGTTCGGCGATGATGATGAGGGTGATTCACATGAGTCATTTCCACCAGCATTTTCTCTGGCACCTCTTCGATGAAATCTAAGATTTAAACTCCCATGACGAATATTTGATTCAAGATCATGCTCCTCATCACCAGATATTGATGGTTCAAAGTTCAACTCCAATATCTCATCATAATCAGAATCATCTCTCTCTGATCTTGGACCATCTTGTGAAGCGTCACTATTAGCCTCTGAACGATAGAGTATGTCACTTAATGATAATATTCTTCTACCTTGATCGTCGAACCTTGATGATCCATTATCTGTCTTACTATTTTTCTCAGCTTCAGCTGTTAAATAACAAGCTCGTTAGACCCACATCAAATCATAATAAAAAAGAAATAGCATGTAGTTTTCTAGAGATAAAAAGCAATAATTGGAAACAATTAGTGTTTGTATTTTCAAGTATGAGCAGTTATGGCAATACAGTAACTATTATTTGCTTTAATTTCAATGGCCTTTATAAGAAAGAAGTGGAGTGTGTTTAAGTGAGAGCTCAATTGGGCACAAATATCTTTGAGAGAGGAGGACTATTCACAAACGTCATTAAGAAGAAAAATCAAAAAATAATCATTGACGAATTTACAAATACATGCAGACAAAAAAATGTAGACGTTCTTATAATTAAAGCCACCCCCATCTTATCCATACCTAAAGCAATATCCTTTTTCACAGTCTCCACTCTTTCCGCAACTTCAGGTTTGGATGGGGCCAATGAGTGGGAAGCAACAGCAAAATCCAAAGCTTCTTTGTGTCTACCCAACTGCAAGAAAATAACATTCAGAATTAAGTATAGTAGCATTAATGGATTTCAAAACTGAATGGACAGGTACTCTAATCAAAGAGTATGCTTGATGGAAACAAATGGTGTGAAGATTAAGTCAGAGTGACCCATACAAGTTTCTCAGGCCAAAAGTCAAGACATAAATTCATAGATATTGGCAACTGATCTATTGGAAAATAAACACCTTAAATCTCCAATTTCTTTTGATAGAAGCTTAATGAAATCCTATACAAACATTTTCTGTCACGCTCAATCTTATCAAGCTGGGCTTAATACTTCAATTTTTTTCTTCAATAAAAAATTCCAAAGACAAACAAGATTTAACATTCCAACCTACTCTTCTGTTGTTCTTGTTTTCCTTCTGGATTTCTATAATCTTCTGTCTCAACACTTCAGTTGGTATTCTCTAATGTACATCAGAATTTTTTTTATGTGTAGATTCAACTATCAAGCTTCTCACCTCAAATCTAGCAGGTACAAAAATCATATAGATTCAAGATGATTTTGACATGAATAGCCCTATTTTAATATTCAAGTTTTAAATCCCCTTCCAACCCATAAACCCCCTGAAAAAAAGAAAAATAGTATATACAAGACAAATTAAGAATTGTTCTCTCTCCCATTCTCACTACTGCAGCACCTCCACTCAGCCTGTGTTTGGAAAAGCGTTCAAAACATCTGGACGTGCGTTCATTTTTTAGAAGCTACACTTTGTAGCGTTGAGTTGAACGTGAATTTTTCACGTTAAACTGTCACAGAACGCATTTCCAAACATACTATCAATCCAAATTCACACACATACACACAGATTTTCTAAAAGAAATCATTAAAACAAAATATACAAGCTCAAACAATCTCGCCACTACCACTATTAACTTCATCGTCCATATGAGTCCATTTCCTGCTTTTCTCTCTTATGAAACTTTTGTTTCTATAAAAAAAAAAAAAAATTATATGACTCTGCTAACTTATCATATTCTGAATGAGTCTTAATGCACTGAGATAGTCTTGAAAAGTGAAAACCAGCATGACACGTTAGTCAACTAAGATTCAAAGTAAAACACATTTAAAAAATGCAGTTCATACATCCAAAATTACCTGTGACAATGCTTCTGACATATAGTAAAGTGCTTTATAGGAAGAATTATCGATTTTCCTAGCAGCATAAGAGTCTCTTAAAGCCATATAAGCATCGTTTTTCCACTTCCTCTGGACAAGGAAGGAAATTTCAAAACACATTCCATCCGGAAAAAATGAAAATAATAAAAAAAAAATCTAAACCGAAAGGAAAACAATATTTAGTAACTGTATTAAGAAGAACCTTAAGCAATAATGTAGCACGTGTACACAAGCATTCATGCTTTAGATCAGGCTCAATAATATGACTGTAGCCATTCAAAACTTCATTACATGCCTCAATTCCATAATAGGGTATCCCTTCATCCAATGACTTCTTAGCAAATTTTATTAGTTTCCTGCACTTGTCAAGCTGTAAAACCTCAATTAGTTAACAAATCATAACTAAAGAAACATGTCTTAGTTACACCACAGATCTACAGCAAAATATTTATAGACACATTCCCAAAATTATTTTTTTTTAAAAAAAAACATACACCACATACCTTTGCAGCAATGTTCTTTTTAATCGGAAAACCATTTGGGGAGACATTAGACGCAAAAGGATGCAATTCTACCCCATTAGTTGTTGGAGAATAAGTCATCAACTTTGAAACATCACCTGAAGTATATTGCACCTCATTCACTCCACCTGCATTTTGCAAGAATGAGTATTATTTCAACCCTTTTACAGTCTAAAACAGTAACAATAAACTAACAGAATAGAAGTTACTGCAGCTACAGAGTAGATCTTTGAGAAGATCCAAATCCACACCATACTCAAAACCTAGACAATAACTTAATTTGACAGTTGATCAAAGAAAACCTGTCGGCAGACAAAATAAGTAATACTTACTATAAGGGATTATTTTAGGATGGGGATCCCCGTTTAGGAAATTAGGATAATATGAGTCAAAAAGATATAATAAGATACTACTGTGGGTTACAAAAAAGATGCATGGAGAACTCCAGTCGAGAAAGCTAAAGGAAGAGTCCCAGTATATGCAAAAGATTAACATGTGTACTGACATCATTGAAGACATCAAAGTGAAACACAGCATCAAGTGGCCTCTTCAAAGCACAAAAAAAAAACTTATTCAAGCTTCATTGCTTTATTTAGATTTTTAATATCTTACAAGCCTTAGGATTTAGGAAAACTACACACTAAACAGCACTCTCTTTTTCATTTGTCTCTGACTATGAGTTAAAGATTACAATGGTAAGAAGTATAGCATAACTAAATAAGATGATACCACGCAAGAAAAAATTATTACCCTCCTTTATGTTCATAAATGAAACTGTTGGTTAATTGAAGTACTTTTAAAATTTACCCAATACCCCAAATAATTTGAAATTTTGAACAAATAAAAATCACATTATTGTATCCTATTAGGGACAACTGACATATAAATAAACATGAAAAAGGTTAAATGTAAATCTTTTTACCATGATTTACATTCATCAAGTAAACATGCTCTCCACTATAGCTGAGGAGAACCTCCTGTCCATCAGGACTAAATGTAACGTGAGTTAGGTGCAAGCTTGGATGTCCCTGGAAAAAACAAGAAACAATTTGAGTGCAACAATATTTGGCTTAAAGTAGCAGGAAAGACTTAGACCTGCATAACATACCAAGGAAGAAAATGTGGTGAGAGGAACCTAGGAGTATATGAGGCATTAGGTATGTACTATGTAGAATGAAAGATTCGCATCACAAAACACTTGGGTTTGGTTTAGACATTCTGGAGATAGAAATTACTAATGATATTTCTGAGTTTAGCATTGTTTAATACAAAGACTGATGTGAATCTTGAGTGTTTTTCCTAAAACAACCTTTATAAAACCAATAAAACAACTCCAGCCCAGCCATGGCTGCCACTGCTGCTGCCGCCATGAACTCAGCCATAACTGTCATCATTCTAATGACTCATGATTGCCACCACCTCCCTCGACACCTACAAGTTCCCAAACAAACAGCAAATGTTGGTGTATCATGAGTCATTTGAATTGAGGATACCCAATAGGTGGAATCCAACATACACAATCACCCCTTTAGACAGGAATAGAACTCCCAACTCTGGGGATATTGCATTCCTCTCACATTCAAGCCTATAAATAACAGTAAACTTAAAATATTTGGAAAACCAAATAGCTTATCAACAAGATTATTTATACCTAGATAAAATGAACCATAACCAAATACTTTAGGCAAGTATCATATTACAATCATATTATAAAGTGTGATAAAATTCATAGATGGAAAGGGACAGAGGAATTTTCTAGGATTGTTTCCCTTCTTCAGCATATGTGAGGAGCACATACAAAAAATAAAATTCCAACCAACACCCATTACAAGTCTCACTCCAGAAAAAAGGTAGAGAATATAAGTTAACACAAAGAAGTGAGTTTTGTTTTACAAAATGTAAAAAATTGCATAAGAGATGAGAAAGAAAAGCAAGAGAAAATGACAAGATACCCTTCCAAAAGAAACCAAGCAGTACAAAAGCCAGAAGGAACAAGAAAAAGTTCACAAATAAGCAAAGCTTGCCAACATATTCAATTTTTCCTTCGTTGTTTTCATTTCTGATTTAGGAGATTTTCTCATCCTACTGCATTATATCCCTTTCCTTTCTTGAAGAATTCTTTTTACCCAGAGAAAAGGACTTGTAATATTTAACAGATTTGACTGAATATGAACACTTGAAAAGTGAATGTTAGTAGGCCAGTAAAGCAAAAGGACTAACACGTTCAGAAAGATGCATTGGACAGAAATAATTAACACAAGGAGGTGGAGACATTCTTTTTCGACAGGAGCTCAGAGGTGGTAGCATCCTTCTATCATATAAACGTGCAAAGGCATCACTGCAAGAAATAGAAAATCTTAACTCAGTATGAAATAGAAAAATGAATTAAATAGCATATAGCATCAACAGAATTTACCTCCCACCAACAAGGAGCAAATGTGGTCTAGTTGAACTAATATCAAAAGATTTTAGAGCAAGGACTTGTTTAGGAGGATCAGCAAGTGACCTTTTAGCTCCACTCCGTAAGTCAAGCTGACATTAAGTATTAAACATGCAAATCAATAAATGAAAAAACATCAAGGACTACATTATAGAAACAACTATAGTTTACAGTCTTCCTAGCTATCTTTCAGTGGAAAACTCAAAGAACTGCATTGTAGAAAGACTGTTGACATCATAACTACCTTCAGTACTAAAGCCATTTTAAAGGCAATAATGAGAGCATCATGACTCATGAGATTGAAGATGCAATCATATTGTGAAGCATAAAGCTGTTTATCAATATTTCCTCCCCTTGAGATGCCTTAGTCATATAGGTTTCCCATGTGCAATTTTAGTTTTAAGGATGTAAATGAGCAATAATAATTAATATCACATGATAGCTTGAAAAACCAGGGGAAAATATCAGCAGAACAAAAATGTGTTGAATTCTTGCCACTGCTAAATGAAGAATCAAAAGAAAAGTTTTTCCCCCTCCCTTGGTCCCTCCATCCAAGAGCAACTTTCCATTTATTGTAAGAAATATGAAATGCATAACTAATAATAAGTAAAAAAAAAAAAAAATCCATAAAAGAAGGCATAGCATAAAAAGATTTTTTATAACCAACAATATCCTAAAGCAGGTTCAAGTGTTTTCCTCCAACCTTCCATGTTAAACTATGAAGAAAGGATTACAATTGACGAATGAGAAGCAACCACCAATTAAGACAACCTATATTTTAATAGAATAGAAAAAGTTTATTAATCAGATCAGCATGCCTCATATATGCTGGATGCCACTGCAGATGCTCTCATATAAGAGATAAACCAATCTTCAGCAAACCAACTGGTATTTCATTGGTAAATTCAAATATTACAGATAATCGGGAAAACTAGTTTTTTAAGATGAATTATACACATGCACACAAAAGAAATTTTAAATATTCAACCCAATTTCATATGTTCATATGCCTGACAAGATTCAGTTGCATTCAAAACTGATAAGTAGGAATGACTACAAATGAATTAAAACACTTACTAGAACATTTTGACACTCTTGATGTGAAGATCCTGCTGGAGGACAAGAGGTGCCTTCTCGAAAATCATGTTGTCTTAAGGTCCCATCTTCACTAGCACTCCATACCACATTGGGGTTTCCATTTTCAACCTGCAAAAAAAGGAACACAGAAGACATGAGAACTTACAGGGTGTATAGATTAAACAGATATTCCTACATAAATTTTGCTTGATTTCCTTTACCCCCATTGATGTGACGTTATTGAAACTGTGAATTTAGGATTTTCCTAGACCACATAACTTACAGCCAATTTCTTGACTCTTCGAGTGTGACATTGGTAGAGGGCTGACGGAGCAATGGCATCCTCGCTAAATCCTCTCCCACTTAGGCGAGTTGTATTAAATAACCGAACCTTCCAAAAAGATAAATAATTAAATATATCAAATTAGAGAATTAAAATTCCATTAGCCACTAAGAATATAAAATAGTTTATAGCATTACTTCAGCATCTCCAGCTCCAGAGACTACAAGCTCATCAGAAGTTTCTGGTACAAACTTAGTACAGAATATATTTGCAGTATGTCCAGTGTCAATTGAATGCAAAAGTTTTCGACCAGAATAGCTCCAAATATTGATCTGCAAAATTTCATTCAAACAATCCCATGTGAGATATTTTCCAAAAACGAATCTCCCATATAACATGCATCTAGTTTCAACATCTTTTTTGTTTCTGTTTTACATTTTAGCTACCATCTAGTATATGATATTATAATACAGATGGCAAATAAAATAAATAAATGTGCCATACCCGTGTATCATCTGATCCAGATATCAATAACGAACCTTTGGAATTCCAAGCCACCGCATTAACACAGCCAAGGTGGCCCTGTTCAAATCATGAGCAAAAGGATACCCAGCAAAAGGCAACAAACAGAATGAGGGTACATGGCATCTAAATGTGGGTAAAGTGCACAGCAAGTGAAGCAGACAGCTATAAACACCGAGAGAGAATGAATCTTGCAATCTATGGGTACATAATGCTAGCATTTTTAAGAAACTGATAACCATACCTTCTTCTTTCAAGAAGATAAGACTAATAAATAAAAGTATAATATAATATTAAAATATTTCTGAGGGACGTGATAGGTATAACAGGATGATCTGCTGATGTAGCCAGAACATAACCAAGGCATCAGAAGAATGCCGTGACCTTCTCTGAAAAATTGAAGACTCTCACTTAAGGCACTTGAAAAAGAACAATCCCTCATCATCCAATTTTATTTCATGATGCATGTAATAGCAATCAGCAAGTACTAAGATGACTGAGGAACCATATGCACACACCGCCACTTTACCACAATACAATAAATCAAGATGAATAATGCTGATGGTGATGATGATGAATAATAATATTTTGCAAGGAATGATGGTATTCCTACTAAGATAGTTGCATGATACACTAGTAATTTTAGGTATGTTACCAACCTCTAACTCTCTTTCTTGAGAAAGCCTCCGAATCAACGAGGAGTGTGTCTGCAAACTATGGTTAACATCCTAAAGAAAACAAGAAGAACATTTCTTAGTAAAAATCATAATCATTGGCGAAAACCAGAGAACGTGTTTTTATCAAATTATCATCCACCGGATTTGAAAATCGAAATACGCAAGGTAATCGTGAACTATTATTAAACCCTTTTGAGTTTGAAGAAAAAGAAAAGAGGAATACAAGGCGAGTATCAAGATATCGGGTCTCGAGAATCTTGTGTATGTTGCCATCGTGAAAAGGAACGGAGTCCATTGTAGAAGAAGCTCCCACAATCAGAAATCGCAGTGGCTGCGCTGAGAGAGAGTTAAAGTGCCACTCGATCACCGTGATTTGCAGCTGAGGCGGTTATACATACAATCTTCTGCACACATCCATACACTTCTTCCTTCCCTTCAGTCTTGTCATACATAATAATAGAAATAAAAATTAAAAATAAATAATAATAATAATAATAATAATAATAATAATAATAATAATGCGGAAAATGGGCTTTGTTATTGTAATTGAAGGAGTTCAGGAGTGCGATGTTGCGTGATATGTAAGCGCCCTACATCATTGTACTGGCGGTGGATGATTGGCTCAGCTCAGATGATGTTGTGTTGTCGTTTGGTGACTCACGATTGTGTACCATTACCATGTCCATCGTGCACGTCTTTTTTTTTTTAGTCAAACAGCTTTTATCTTATTGTTCTTGATCTGACCCTCTTCTAGGCCAGCCCATGAATGCAATATCCATTGCTACCATGGGCCATATCCACTACAGACTTTGTCTATGATCTAACTTTAATATCCATAATGGTGAAGAAGTTAGTGTAAGGCTGAAAGCCCATGATTGATCAAATATGTACAAGAAGAATGGGGAGGACCCCTTCTTCTAGAGATTCATCTTTTTTTTTTCATTTCTGTTCTGCTATTCAAGAATTCTGATTGGGTTATTTATCTTAACACTTTACAATACTGATTCATTCAGATTTGTTGTATTTTATGCATTTCTACCAATAGAGCTCGATTTTACAGCACTGTTTTACGAGTTCAAATCCTCTCCATTTTCACAACAAATGGACGTTTCCATTTCGATTGTTTTGTTGCTGACAGCTATCACTAAAAATATTTAACGACTAGATATTATTTAGGTAATTTAATTTAAATTTAAAAATGAAAAACAAAAACTAAATAGGATTATTGATACTCAGCGAGAAAAGAAAGGAGAGAAGCCTCTTCCTCTTCCAAGCACAATTAACAAGCAATGATAATTAACAAGCAGTGAAGAAAAGAAAAAAAATCTATTTTGAATTAAGATACCTTTTTTTAAGTCATTTTGTTTTTTAAGTTTAGTTATAATTAACAAGTAGTGAAGCAGAAACAATTTTCAGCTAGTGATTGTGTGACTGAGAGGATGATAAGGAATGGATAGATATCTGACGCAACGACGTTTCCTGGGTTGCCAAGGCGACTCGTTGTGGTGGCTATATGCCAGCCGGACATGCTCCCCGATCTGCACCGAAACTGCATAGTGAAGACCCCTTGCTCTCAATGAACCACTTCAGCAGCGTCCTCGCTGTCGTCTTCCGCGACGGAGTTTTGTTGCCGACGGCTACGAGTTCTTTTGTCCTGTTTGATCGCGGAGGGCGGCATGGCGTGGTGCGGCAGGGTCACGGAGAGGAGGGGAAGCTACGGTTGCTCTGTTCTAGATGGAGCGGCACGACATGGCAACGTGATGGCACAACGGGGAGCAAGATGACCACGAAGGGGTGCTGCGGCAAGAGACGAGATATGTGACCAGAGAGGGGTGTTGCTGCCATAGGGGGCGCCACGGCTAGGGATGATGCCGGTGAAGTTAAGAGGCTTTGTGTTGTGGCTGCACCGTGACCTGTAGCCTCTGTTCTCCTTCTTGACCATTGTGGAATTTGGTTCAATTTTTTTATTTTAAATTAAATTAACCAGTACAATCTCAGCCATTTAAATTTCTAGAGATAGGTGTCATAATGGGATTAAAGGAACTGGAAACCTCCATTTCTTTGTGAAATGGAGAGGATCCGGACGCCTGTTTTACACAGTCCAATTGTGGTTGATGCCGCAGATATGCCTGCTTTGAGTTATTTTTGGATAGGTGTCGATCCGGAAGGAATACAAAAATGTAAAAGGAAGAAAAGTCCAATGCTTTTTCAGAATTTCTTTGTAATAGGAGGCTATGTTTTTACTTAGGATTGCTAAATTATTTAGATCTATGAGTATGCGCGCTTGTTTTGTTATTTTAATCTATAGTGCACTGCTGTAATACTCTTTGTTTAGCATCCTACAAACATTGTAAGTGTCGTTTGACATCTATTAATGAATGATCTTTCAACCAAAAAAAAAAAGAAGAAGAATAGGGAGGGATGATCTCTAACAGTGTGAAGACAGGTTTCACCGTTTCACGCTCACTATTGTAACGTTGACACACGTCATTAAATTTAGGCTTAATTACACTTTTGGTCCCCCAAGTTTAGTATTTGGGTTATTTTGGTCCCTATTTTTTTTTTGCTCGAATTTAGTCCCTCAAATTTTAAATTGTAACAAATGTAGTCATCTGTTAACTTTCCATCCAATTACTAGTAGATTAATCTGATGTGGTAGCTACTGTGTGACCTGGATTATTTAATTAATAATACGGGCACATATTTTATGATTATTGATAATATTTTTAAAAAAAACTTTAACAAACAAAGTTAAATATTGTCACAACGGGGGACAATTTGTTACTTAACGTTGTTTGTTAAAGTTTTTTTAAAAAAATATTATCAATAATTATAAAATATGGGCTCATATTATTAATTAAATAATCTAGGTCACACATTGGCTGCCACATCAGATTTCTTTGTTATTAATTGGATGGAAAGTTAACGAATAACTACATTTGTCACAAATTAAAAATCAAGGAATTAAATTCAAGCAAAAAAAAAGTAGAGGGACCAAAATCGCCCAAACATTAAACTTGGGGACAAAAGTGTAATTAAACCTTAAATTTAACTGCACAACTCACAAGGTCTCCATGATGACGGAAATAAAGCATTCGTTGGAAAGAGTGTTATTAAGCAGCTTACAGAGAAAAAACTAAATTTTCTCACGAACCTTAATAATGTCAGATAAGGTTAACCCCAAAGAGACATATTTAACAGTATCTATTTATCTATCTATATCTATATAATGTTTATTATTTATCTGCATCGCATAAATTTACTTATTATGAATAAAAAAAATCATAAATAAGACAACTCCAATTTTTATAGTCAATAAGTATAACAAAATTTTAGCTCATCCAATTATGGGTATATGCTCCGATTATTATAGGCAGTATAATAGAATTTAACTATGGGTATAACATCCACTGCTCATTAATAATTTTAACATATTTCTCTGGTATATAATAGAGGTATTATACTCTTCATTGACTAATGAATCTATAAATGAATATTTAGTAATATATAATATCATTAATACAAAACTCAAGTCAAATTTAATTTTATGTATGTATATATAGATATATAGATGGATATAAATATATGGTTTTGATAAAAATAAGTCCTGAGGGCTTGAGGATAAAATTTTTAAGAATGAATTTTTTTTTTATTAAAATAGATTGTATAAATTACATCAAAAGCATACATGAAAATAAATACTTTTTATTTTAATAAAAATTTTCCATTCTTATAAGTCTTATCCCCAATTCTTAAGGTTGATTCAAAATCAATAAATATAAATAGAGATTCATTAGTTAATGAAGAGTAATGCAGGTTACTTATATACCAAACACATGTGTTAAAATCATTAATGAGTAGTGGAGGTTATATCCATAGTTGATGGCCATATATTCTATTAAACTGATTATAATTATAATAATAATAATAATAATAATAATAATAATAATAATAATAAGGGAAATGATAACGAGTGTCTAAGGGCACTGGTTAAGGAATCAAAAATAGAAAATTTTTATTGGAGAGTGTAGCATTCAATGTTACATATGCAATCAATGTTGTGATTTCCAATAAAAAACATACTATATATGGTTCCTTAACTAGTGTCATTATGATACTCGTTAGCAGGACCCTAATAATAATAATACGGTTTTTCTAACATGTGCAACCTTGCACATGATAATAAATCAAAAGTGGAAATGTTTTTATTGGAAATTGTAACTTTTAATATTATCAATGCATTGAATATTGTGGTAGTTGCAATTTCCAATAAAACATTTCCACTTTTAATTTATTATCATGTACAAGGATCGCACATGTTAGAAAACCCTTAATAATAATTGTAGGTTATACGTATAGTTGGAGGCCTTGAATTCTGTTATTTGGGTGGTTGCGAGTTTTCAGTTTTTTATTTTAAAAAAAAATCAATAATCGAAATTAAAAATCACTTTTTATGGTTTTCAAAACGTATAGATATAGATGAATATAAATATATGATTTTGACAAAAAACAGTCCTAAGGGCTGATGATAAGACTTTCAAGTTTCAAGAATGATTTTTTTTTTTTAAAATAGATTGTATTAACTACTTCAAAAGCATACATGAAAATAAATACTTTCTATTTTAATAACAACTTTTCATTCTTGTAAGTCTTATCCCAGTTTTTAGGGTTGATTTTATCAAAATTAATAAATATAAACATAGATTCATTAGTTAGTGAATAATAATGTCGGTTACTTATATACCAAACACATGTGTTAAAATAATTGATGAGTAGTGGAGGTTATATGCATAGTTGAAGGCCCTAAATTCTATTATACTTACTATTATAATAATAATAATAATAATAATAATAATAATAATAATAATAATAATTATTATTATTATTATTATTATTATTATTATTGTAGGTTATACCTATAGTTGGAGGCCTTGAATTCTGTTATTTGGGTGGTTGCAAGTTTTCAGTTTTGGTTTTAAAAAAATTTCAATAATTGAAACAAAAAACTAAAAACTAATTTTTGTGATTTTCAAAACGTATAGATATAGATGGATATAAATATATGGTTTTGATAAAAATCAATCCTAAAGTTTGAGGATAAGACTTTCAAGAATGTTTTTTTTTATTAAAATAGATTGTATTAATTACTTCAAAAATATACATGAAAATAAATACTTTATATTTTAATAAAAACTTTCCATTCTTGTAAGTCTTATCTCCCATTCTTAGGGTTGATTTTATCAAAATCAATAAATATAAATATAGATTCATTAGTTAGTGAAGAATAATGCCTGCTACTTATATATCAAACACATGTGTTAAAATAATTAATGAGCAGTGGAGGTTATATCCATAGTTGACAGTCCTAAATTCTATTATATTGACTATAATAATAATAATAATAATAATAATAATAATAATAATAATAATAATAATAATTATTATTATTATTATTATTATTATTATTATTATTATTATTATTATTGTAGGTTATACCTATAGTTGAAGACCTTAAATTCTGTTATTTGGGTGATTGCAAGTTTTCATATTTTTATTTAAAAAATTAATAATTGAAACTAAAAATTACTTTTTATAGTTTTCAAAACGTATAAATATAGATGGATATAAATATATGGTTTTGATAAAAATCAATCCTAAGGGTTCAGGATAAGACTTTCAAGAATGAAATATTTTTATTAAAATAGATTGTATTAATTGACCTAAAAGCATACATAAAAAATAAATACTTTCTATTTTAATAAAAACTTTCCATTCTTGTAAGTCTTATACCCCGTTCTTAGGGCTTAATTTTATCAAAATCAATAAATATAAATATAGATTCATTAGTTAGTGAAGAATAATGTCTGTTACTTATATACCAAATACATGTGTTAAAATAATTAATGAGCAGTGGAGGTTATATCCATAGTTGGAGGCCCTAAATTCTATTATATTGACTATAATAATAATAATTGTAGGTTATACCTATAGTTGGAGGCCTTGAATTCTGTTATTTGGGTGGTTGCGAATTTCCAGTTTTTAGTTTTAAAAAAATTTCAATAATCAAAACTAAAAACTACTTTTTATGGTTTTCAAAACGTATAGATATAAATGAATATAAATATATGGTTTTGATAAAAATTAGTCCTAAGGACTGAGGATAAGAATTTCAAAAATGAAATATTTTTATTAAAATAGATTGTATTAATTGATTCAAAGGTATACATAAAAATAAATATTTTCTATTTTAATAATAAAATTTCCATTTTTGTAAGTCTTATCCCCAGTTCTTAGGGCATATTTTATCAAAATCAATAAATATAAATATAGATACATTATTTTAGTTAGTAAACACATGTGTTACTTATATACCAAACACATGTGTTAAAATAATTAATGAGTAGTGGAGGTTATATCCATAGTTGAAGGCCCTAAATTCTATTATAATTATAATAATAATAATAATAATAATAATAATAATTATTATTATTATTATTATTATTATTATTATTATTGTAGGTTATACCTATAGTTGGAGGCCTTGAATACGTTTTGAAAACCACAAAAAGTAGTTTCTAGTTTTTGGTTTTGAGTTGTAAAAACTTAATTTAAAATTTTTAAAAATCAAAAACTGAAAATTAGCAACCACCCCGAACAGCCCCGACTTTTGTGGTTTTTAAAACGGACGTTTTAAAAATCACAAAAAAATGACATTTTTCGAGTTGTAAAACACCCCAAACGGATACTGAAACTCGTTCGTAACCACCCCAAACGGGATCCAAGACCAAGATAATTAGAGTTGTATTATACTCATAACATTTTATTCATGGTTTTTTCATTCATAATAAATGAATTTATGCAAAACAGATAAACAACAAACATTATTATAATTGAAAAGGTCAATTATCTCTTATATGTTAAATTAATATTAACTTTATTTTATTCTTAATTTTTTTAGTAGTTTCTTGTGAATTATTAATAGTTTTGTAAGTTCATGTCATATATTTAGTTTTTTATTAGCATGGAATCTATATCTATATATTTACAACCAAGAGAAATTTTATTAAAAAATCATTAAATCAATCATATCAAATTATGTTTCAAAAAGTATTAAAAAAACATTTGATGCACTAACATTATATTTTAATAAATTTGTACTTTATTCTTCATATCAAATAGCAATCTTTACACCGAATATTTTAATGTTATAACATTGATGAAACTTTTTGATGGTGACAAATAATTATTAAAATTAAGAAACTTTTCAAGGATATTTTATCTTTATGTGATTCTTAATATTACTAGTAGTTAATTTTTAAACAGTATAATGTAGCTTTAAAAGTTGAGCTAAAGGTTTAGATTCCTTTACTATTAATTTACTCAAATCTTTTATTTCATCTTCTTAAGTTTATGATTATGCAGTAAGGAAGTGTTTAGAATTAACTTTCATTCATGCACATAGTTTGGGAGAGGAAAATTATTTCTTGAAAGGCTTATTCACATTAAAATATAATTAATATATATACTAATCTTTCAAATTACTTTTTCAAATAAAACATAATTTAATTTAAATATTTCTCTCCTTTTTATGATGAAAATTTTAAGGTTGAGAAATGGTATCTCGATCTAAGACAAATGGGGAGTAAAACCTACAATGTGAGATCCTTTTTTATTCCATTTGAATTGAGGTTAATTTAAATATTTCTCTAACAATAAAAACAATTAGATATATTATTCATAAATAATTTGAACTTTAAATAATTTGAACTTTTTTGTCTAAAAATAGTTTGAACTTTAAAGTCTATACCCATCTTTTGTCCCGTAGACAAAAAAAAAAAACTATTTTTTGTCCAAAAAAAAGTGAAAATCCATATGTTGTTGACTATGGACATGAATTGGGAACGATGTCTAAATTATAAGTGTTATCTTGTATGGTGTTCTAAGAAGAACATGTTAGAAGAAAATGAATATAATTTTCATGGGAATTTGATCCTGCATGAGGACAAGACTAACTCAGTATATATGTAGGCTAAAGTAAATTATAAGATAAATGATTTTTAAGAAGAACATGTTAGAAGAAAATGAATATAATTTTCATAGGAATTTGATCCTATATGAGGACAGGACCAACTCAGTATATATGTAGGTTAAAGTAAATTATAAGAAAAATGATTTGTTTTTAAAAGATAAGAGGCATATTTTTTAAGAGTTGGGAAGTCTTTTCTTTATAAGGAAAATAATTTAATTTTTAATTATAATGATTAATTAATAAATAATATTTTTATTTTTTTAAAATATTACCAATTAATAACATTTCAAATTTTAATATATATAATTTGAGGCCAAAGGGAAGTCCTAAGCCATTTACATTAATAGCCTCTCCCTTGGCCAGTATTTTTTTAATCATGTGATTTGATCATTATATAATAATTTATTTATATATTTAAAAATATTAATTAATTAATTTTTTAAGTTAAAAATTCATATTTGTTCTCAAAATTTATTTTATATTCTAAAAATGATTCCTTTAAAATTATTTAAGATGTACTTTCTATAAAAATGAATGATATATGTTATTATTAAGCTATTTTAATTAGGTGGCTTTTACGGTGGTCCAAACCAATATTTTCCCACCGATGGACCAAGAATCGATACAGTATAAATGAAAGAGAATAAAAGTTATAACATTTATAAAATAATCCAGTAAAAGACTATATTTATAAAATAATCCAATACAAAATAGATTTGTTAAGATTGTTTTCCGATAAAAAATATTTCTTTTTTTGTGACTGATAAAAATATTTCCAAATCATTCTCTTATCAAAATTCAATTAGAGTTTATTTTCATGAATCCTTATTTTACATAGAGAAGATAACAAACCTTTTAGAGTGTGTAGAGATATACCTAATATAACCATCTCATATTATTTCACTGTTGGAGTCCGGTAAGATTATGATAGAAAATTAAATAATTTATCAATTGAATACTAAAATAATTTTCCTTAATGAATAATATTTATTTGATACTTTTAAATTATTTTTTAATTAAAATAGACAGAAATTTAATATACTCTCTTTCATAAATTTTTTTATTAAATTAATTCTTTTAACTATTTAATACTTCTCATGAAAATTACTATTTTCGTTCCTATTTAACTGTCCACTTGAATAAAAAACATATATATTAAGGAAAGCAATTATTACTCTTGTTTTTATGCAAATAAATTCTAACCTTTCAGTTTTACCCTTTATCTCTCTTAATACAATTGGGTGTCATTATTTTTTAATAGTGAGTAGTCATTTATTAACATAAGGGTACAATAGAGAAAGATGTAATTATTATTGCATTAGGTTTACAAATGAACAGTTAAATAGGGACGAAGGTAGTATGTTTTAACACAATACACCTTTGAATATTAGTTCATAGTTTATTAATAATTTAATATATTTTTAAATTTTATATAAAATTTTAAATAATAATATAATATGCGATCATAATTATGAAAATATATTCATGCTTAATAATATAAATTATAAATTGAAATTTATATTTTATAATATGAAATATATTTTAGTTGTGTGTTCATGTTTCAGTAAGAGTAATTTGTCCCTAAAGTTATAAAGAGTAACTCAGTGAATTGCTACCGAGCTCGTTTGTAGCACGTTTGTCCTGCATGTGTTCACGCATTCGATTCGAGGGGAAGGTATTTTTGAATTCGTGTATTATTCCAACTCTTCAATCCAACAGAAGCAAAACCTGTGAACCGGTCGGTTTAGGCGATTTTCATTGGTTTGAGACCAAGTTGATGATGTCATGACTGGTTTATAAGCAAATTTGATCTGGTACATTGATCGGACCGACCATGGGTCTTGTATCCTATCCAACCAATTGAACTGACTGGGTCGGTCCCATATAATAACACCAATTTGAAAGTGCTCATTTATTTCTTTAAGTTTTTCACTATTTTATCTTGCACTGCCTATACACTTGTTGAGTGTTAAGGAGTTAATGTAAATTTCTATTATGATAGTTTCCTAGGATTCAAATTATGGAAACCACACAGGATCTAGAATTTCATGGTTCTCACATACCTATTGTTCTGGACCAACTTCTGACCTGCTTCTGACAATGTTTCGGGCTCAGTCCCTTGATCAAACTTGTTAGGACCGACATCCGTCGACATCTATCTAGGCTTAGTCCTGTTCTGGACCGACATACGTACGCCTCATGCCGTTTCCGTTACAGGTCAACCGAAGCTGGCTTACGAGGCAGGCGCCTACCAGCATAGGGGGCATACCAGCATGCTACCTTTGAGGCTACTGTTCTCGACCGACATCCAGCTTAGGTATGCCGACATCCACCTCGTGGATTGACTTAACTGCATAAGGATAACAAGTATGAACTATGTTTTAGACCGACATCCGACTTGTAAGTGCCGACATCCACCTCATGGATTTACTTGGCTACGTACAACAAGCGAATATAGACTCTAACCGACATGGAACTGACATTCGGACATATGTGCCTCGGGGCACGTGAGTCCACTTTAATTCAGGCGCGTTGTGCTCCTATTAAATTATCGTTGCAACTTCCTAAAGGAATTTCTCGCCTTTTACCTGCATATAAATAAGGCTGAGTAAGACGAAATCAAGTACATTATTCTGACTATACAAAACCTATCTGCTACACATGCTGACTTGAGCGTCAGAGTGTTTGGAGGTACGCCACCACCGGAGTCTAACGTAAACCGCCGTTGACAACCAGCTTCTCACCGGAAACCACCGTTCGAAGGATCACAACTGAACACCTATACAACAATGAGAGTGACAGAGACACTTAATTATCTGGATCCATATTTGCTCTTGTTTCAATTCTCTGTGAAAATTGATGATCAATTTTCTCTCCCCTTTTCCTTCACTTTTCAGACTCCTTGATGGTTAGGAAGTTTTCTCTCACACAGTTAACCATTTTGGTAACTTCTCTTATATTTAAAAAGGAAGAGGAGTAGGATTTTAAAATAACCCTTTCTGACTCTATTTTCCATAGTGGGTCAACAACCATCACATTGAGCCCTATTTTATTAAAGTCAGACTATTAAAATACACGGGCCACATTAATTAAATTAATTAAATTAATCTAACACTTAACACAATTTTTCGAAAGTTGAGAGTGACTATAGATAAAAACCTAAGTGTGATCTACTTAACCATTATCTCACTATATTATCATTATATTAAACTATTCAAATTGGTGTTAAATGTGCATATGGGAAGGAAACATCTCTAAAAATTGGTTTTTAAAAGGAAAAAAATGTTTAAGACCTCATCTAAAGTCTCAGACAATCCTTTCTAAACTTTAGATAGTAGATCTAACTTAAATTAATGTAGAAACACAAGTAAACACAATGAGGAGGGTTGAATTGTGTTTATAATAACTTTTCATTTTCAGATGAAATTTAAAAAATAACGCCTTAAAGATTTCAGACAGGTTTTAAAAGGTTATCTAAAATATTGCTCTATTATCTGAAGTTTTAAATAAGAGTTTTTCTTAAAGAAAATATTTTCAAAAACTCAAGCTTCTCAATCACTATTTAACCCGTGTAGCTTTAATGTTAGCATAAAAACTGAATTCACAAAGTTAAGGATAACGAGGAAGCAGCGTTGTTCTGAACCACAACAATATTGTAGAATATGTTTCCTTATTTGTGCTTCACTTTTGAAAGCTTCCCAGAAAATTTTCATTTATCTTCCTTTCTTGAGCAAAGTCTTCTAATGTGTGGCAGAGAAGCTTTGACTTTACAGAGTTTGAAATAAATAATTACCAATGAATTAGAGAAAATATTTTTTAAAACATAATTTTTTTCTAGTAATTTAATTAACAATTCATTAAATTATATGCGCAATATTTGAAAAAAAAAAATATTAAGAACATTTTGCTTGATAATTTTATAAATAATATTAATTTAATTAATGTTCATGAAAAATATCCATTCTTGTGTAAGATAAATATTTGATTATGAAATATTATATATTATTATGTGTTCACTTGCGATTCAAAGATTCACACATTTTTATTTACTGTTTTAATGTTTTAATCACCTTATAATGTAAATACTTATTTTTACAATTATTATATTAATAAACACTAATCACTCGCTTAATTTAGAAATAAATAAAATTGCATGTAAAATATTTGAAAAAAATTGTTTTAAAATTATTTTTATTTGATAATTGTAAAAATCACTTTTAGGTTAATTAATTAAAAAATAATAAAATTGTATGTAAAAATATTTGAAGAAAAAATTGTTTAAGATATTTTACCTAATAATTTGTTAAAAAATATATTTGTATAATAAGTTATCATGTAAAATATTTATCATTATGTAATGTAAATTTTTATTTATGGTATATTAGATAGTGATATATATATATATTCATTTATGATTTAAAAATTTAAAATTTTTTCATTTAAAAGATACTATTAAGTGTAAGGACTACTTGGCAATTTTATTATAATATCTACAGATGCTTTGATGTCTCTATATTATATCTTTTATAGTTTAAATTCCATAATTTATGGAATATATCCATTTAGTCTATCGATACACCCGATTTTTATTGGTCCACCCTAAATAAAGCCTTTTATTTAAACTTTAAATTTAAAACATTTTGAATTAATTATGTATATCTTGATTATAGCCTTAAACATTTTATTATATGTTTTATAGATTTTATATATTAATTAAGTATATATATACTTTATTGTTAACTTTTTTCTTGACTACGTTTATTTTAATTTTTTAAGTTTTTCTTGAATTAAAAAAATTCATATAGTGATGGAGATACTTGAGTGTGTAAGCGAATGGAAAACTAGACTCGGTTCGTTGGTTGAGATTCAAAGAAAAAAATATCAAGGGTAAAGCTGAAGAACTATGATTCTATGAAATCAAAATACACCCAACATTTTACAAACTTTCCCTAAGATGAGTTAACAAACCTCAATTCAAAGAAAATCTCTACATAAATTAACTATGATTTTCGTACTAATTCTCTATCAAATAAATTGATTCATCATACAGTAGGAATTAAATTATTAGACATACCATATATGATTATAAAACACCTAAGAATAAAAAACAATAATTAACATAAGTTGTGTACCTTTATTAGCCATATGATTGAATGTACTTTGATATTCCTTGATCTTCCCTTCACTATAATAAGTCTGCCGCTTCAAGACCTAAATCGAATTGTGGCTCTCAATTAGGGTAAACCACTAACAGATAGGGTTGAAAGGGGGACCTAGCTTTATTGATATATGATGCCAACCCTAGTGTTATCCTCCTATCACGAGACACTAAGAAAAAATGCTTGCATTAACAGCTGCATGACATATCAGCCCAATAAAGTGCAATGAGCCTATGAACTAATTGGATCACCTTTGACCCATTTTGACTCCCACATGGATCAATCATTAACTCATTTTATAACATCCCAAAAAACATAAATTAGTGGTAGCCCACATAGGAAAAATTCTTACATTCTCCCACTTAGGTAACACTAACACAAGGATTTGTTATAAAACATTTAAATTTTTAAAATGACTCTAGGGTACACAACTAGTTTTCATAATGTTGCCACAATTTTAAAAAATGACAGTCCATGAGAGAACATCTTTAACTTGACCCAGTCTATACAATTGAAATGGTAAAACATTTTATTGATGTGAGATCTTTCATGGTCACAAACATTACCTATATCATAAACCAAATTCGTTGATACAATAGTGTAGCATGGAAATAACACCAAACCTGTGATCCAATAGTGTTATACCAAATGTCATACCTCCAACAATTTCTCTTTAAAATGCCTTCGCTTAATAGGAGTGTGAGATATCATCATCATGCTCATCATGAGAAAGAATAACCAACACGCTTATCCAAGCAAGAAATATCGCATACTATTAAGCATGAAAAATTGACCTACTTAATCAAGCAAGAAAACTAGCATGTTATCAAACATGAAAAATTAGCTTGTTAATTAGTAAGAAAACCAACATACTCTATCGAGCATAAATAAATCACCATCTAATACTAGTAAATTTCATAAAATAATATATGTACAAATAACAATATTAATACATATACCAGATAGGATAAAGAAATGAAGAATCATTATAATGTTTAAAATAATAAATTATAATATACTATTAGCAATGTCTAAAAGTTGCTAATATAAAAAATATCAAATAAACACACTGCCACTAACCAAACATACCAAAACAACTTAATACACCTATGTTCTCAATGTGTCGTGGAAAAACAAATGGGCCTAAGCCTCTTGGTTAATGGATTTTCTAGCAGTAAAACTATCCTAATGTATTTGACATTTATATACCCATTTTTATTAAGTCCTCCAAGATATTGCACGATCAACTAGCAAAAAAACATATCTTAAAGTGGATTTCCTTTCACTAGGACACCTTGCAAAATCTATGAATATAAACACTTCTAGAATTTCTATCCTTTTATACATAAGTATATCCTTACTCTAAACAGTAAGGATCACTTATTTTAGTATGTGTTGTCTATTAATAGGTTAGGGCTACAAGTTGAACATAGTTTTAGTCCCAAGTGTTTGTGCCATAACATTGCAGATATTTTATTATTGATTTAGACCTTCTGGTGCATCACATTAGTGAAATATATTCACCATCAACATTCAATTTCAATTTTACAATCCGTCAATTAATTAATTAAAGAATTATTTCTAAAATTAAAACTATATCCAAGTTTATCCAAAATATATATGAAAATTAGCTTCCTCATGGAAAAAGTAAATAAAAGGTATGCTCATAACCAATTTAAAAGAAAATGTCTTAAAACTAATTTTAGTACTCTAAAGGCTTCAGCTTCAACTACAAGAACATTTTAACCCTAAAATTTTTTACTCACTTTCACTTGGACTCCTCTTGGTTAGAAATAACCCCATTTTCCATATTGTCTATGAAAGCCTTGAACCTATGACATATAAGCTTCTTGTGACCATTTTGCTTCCAAAAGAAACACTCAATATCTTTAAGATAAGGCATTTTGATACTTTCTATATTTTTATTCTGACCAGTGGAGTTACCACAATGCTTCTTAGTTTTATGAGTATTTTTGGGAGCATAACAATTAATCTTGTTATTTCTAGGCCCTTCGTCAACTTTTACACGAAGAGGAAAACAACATGACTCTTTTCCTTCTTCAACTTTTTTTCTTTAGGAACACACATGACAACGAGTTAATTCATTGTCCACACTCCATAATGTACTAAAAGGGTTATAGGTTATCTTAATCTAGCTATAGTTAAGAGGTAAAGAGTTCAAGATTGGAGTGACAAATATCTTTTCTGACATAACAGGATCTAGACCCTTCAATCTAAAATAAATATGAATCATCTTGACTATGAAGTGTGTAAGATTCCTCCAACAATTTTTATATTTCGTGCTCATCATCTTACTCATAAAGTATCAAACTTAGCATTGTCAAAAATTCAATATCAATCTTCAATGGATTTGATTTTCTCTTTCAAATTCTTAGTGTCTAGATCCACTTAACATATGCTCAAGAATGGTTTTTTTTCATTAGCCAAAATCTCAGAACTATTACGCCTACACCACTTGGCATAAAGTTCCTTCTGCTCTATAGTGTTTCTAATGGTTAGGTTTAATGGCTCATTTTGTCATAATGGGATGTCAAGGTTGTAAAGTCCAAGAATCCTCCCAAGTGGTTTCAATGTTGACAACATATCAAAATTCACTTGTCATAATTCTGATTCTTATGGAACTGATCATTTCACTTGAGATTGTGTTAAGGAAAAGATACAGGTGAATTACTACAAGAAAATGCATCTCAGCAGCAGAAGAAAGGAATGAATTCCACTTACTTAAAATGATAAGT
The DNA here is from genome assembly GCA_026901365.1 of Sesbania bispinosa. Lineage (NCBI taxonomy): Eukaryota > Viridiplantae > Streptophyta > Magnoliopsida > Fabales > Fabaceae > Sesbania > Sesbania bispinosa. Next base: position 1,827,749 of record QLOH01000086.1, on the reverse strand, counting down.
TTCAAATTTGAAAAGAATGACAAATCTGTGAAAGAGACACATGAAACATGTTGACAAAATCATGAGAAGATCCTTCACAGTCCAATGAACTCTCTAGAAGATGAGAATAACCCCCTCATAAGAAGAAATCATAATAAAATTCCTTTAGAAGGAAGATTCATTTTTTAAAAAAGGAAAAGAAGCATATCTCAGGTTCCCAAGCATCAAGATATATTTAAATTATCCTCACTAAGGTTAAAAATGATAGTTAGAAGATAGAAGTATTTCTGGATAAGAACCTGAAGTCATCAATTCTGCAGAAGAAACAGAACATATAAACCAAAGTGATTTGTTCATTTTCTGAGGTTACAGCTGCAGAAACTACCTAAAAATATTTTCCATTAAGCAATTAAGGTTTTTAAGAAGATCTGCAAGAAGAATGCAATTCCAGATATACTGCAGAAGAAAAGATTTGCTGCAGAAGGTGCAATTAATGTAGAATTCAAATAAGTCTTCTTATTCTTCTCTTCTTCTTGTGATTCAAGTGGGCCAGCCGACTCTAAAATATGTGAGAGTATTATACTAGAGAAGTTTATCATGTCTATAGAAGAAAAGTCCTGAGAAACAGCCCAAAACCAGCCTGCAGAAGATATCCTGCAGAAGAAAGGGTTGGTCAAAGTGACAGCTGTAAAGCTGCACATGCTGCAGCTGAGATAGGGACATGACTTTGAGCACAGTTGGATGCCCAACGGCTATTTTCACTCCAGCCTTCTATAAAAGGAGACTTCCTCCTCACTTTGAAGGCACCTCACTCCAGAAGAAACATAAAATTCTGCAGTTTCACTTCTCCTATCTTTTGGAAATTTTCTTTCTTTCATTTCTGTGAGTTCTGGTCTGAAAAGCCTTGGTGAGAGTCTTGGCTCATCATTTTGCTTCCGCTATGTAAAGATTATATTGATTTGAGCCTTGTGATGTTCTTATTCTTTCTCATTTTCATGTAAGAGTCTCAAGAGAGGTGTGCAAGGTGCATATCCTTCTTCTGAGCAGCAAGGGAAAGAGTTTTCAGTGAGGTTTACTGAGATTGGTGATCTCAGTTGGTTTACAGAATCTGCAAAAGGTACTTGCAGTATTCTGGGGACTGAATCTTCTGCAGAAGGTTCTGCAGTAAGTATTCAGTGGAAAATCTGAGTTGGTTAGGTTATTGTTAGCCTGAAGAGGCAGGTAAAGAATACTAGTGGTAAGGTTACCCAAGAAGATTGTAATTTGATTATAAGAGTGAGAAAATCCTACAGGTGTAGGGACTGGACGTAGCCTCAGGTTGGAAGAGGTGAACCAGTATAAAATTTCTGTGTGCCATCTTCTCCCCTCTCTCTTACTATTATCACTGCCATAACATATTTTATATCTTTTGCAAAATTAAAATTAACTAACTATTACCTTCTGTGAGTTTATTTCTTTATACTAAGCTAAGGCAAGTCCTTGAGTAGAAAAAGTATACAAAGAAATTGCAGAAATTTTATTCAATCATAATTCAACCCCCCCTTCTTGTGATTGAAGTCACTACTTCAAAGGTCAACCATTGCCAAAGAAATTTCAGTATCTTTCGTCCATCTCTTAAAGTTTGACAAATTCAACTCTTCAACAATGGTAATGTTATTGTTCAAACCGAAGTTAACTAAGACTACAAAACAAATGCAATATGTTAAAAGCAAAAATTTAATGCAATGAATAACTCTCAACATCCCCTTTGGCAGAGCAAGTAGAACATGTTTGGTATCAATATGTAAGAAGCCTTTCAAGAATATTTTCAAACAAACTCCTTCAACTAAAGGATTCCTCAATCAACAAATGCTTTCTTGCCATTCCAAATTAAAATATACAATAACCCCTTTGGGCACATGATTTCTTGTAAGAATAAGGAACTATTTTTAAAATAGATCATATAAATTAATATGAATAAGAAACACTTTGGTGAATATTATCATACCAATTCATAAGCTTATAAAACAAAATCCTTAATTGCCTTAGCCATAGTATACTTACAATCAGTAGAAGCATATGAGTATTTGACAGTGGAACTTTTCAACGATGAAAATTGAGCATGGCTCAATAATTGTTACACGTGAATCGAGGACCACATCTCGAATTCCAATCTTATTAGTTATCACAAATTCTATTCTTAAGATTTGAATTTTTTTGAACTCCCTTTACCCATTTTCTGCTAGATATTTCTAAAAAAACACAAGTCAACTCATTTAATCACTAGGTCCACCGTTGCTAAGTTTTCAAGCTTTAAAATTGCAACTATTTTTAGGTGATTGCTTGCTCATAATTAATCACATAACACCATTTGATTAAACAATCAAAACAAATCAAGCAAGGCAATTTTGTATCGAAGATTTGAAAACCCTAACTTTATAACTGCAGATTCAAATTCAAAATTCTCTCTATAAAAAATATGTTTGATTTTGATGTCAATTAAAACCTTTTAACGAGATCTACAGAAACCTTGTGATAGTTCGTTTTAATTTAATACAAACAAAATTACCAAAAACTACATGCCAAACAGAAAAACTTTCAAAAATATAATACACACAATATTGGGTCGAAAGGCCAATATGATTACAGAACACCTAATAATAGCATATAATAATCAACATGAGTTGCGTACCTTTAATTGGCTATATGATTGAATGTACTTTGATCTTCCTTTTGGGATATTGAGTCTTCCCCTCCAAGACTCAACTCAAATTGCGGCTCTGAATTGATAAAAAAACTGATATAGTTAGGGTTGAAAGGGGAACCTAGCCTCTATTAATAAATTATTCTAACCCTCGTGATACCCTCCCATCACGGGCCAGTAAGGTGCAAAGAGGCCATATAGTTAATAACTTCATGACATATCGGCCCAATAAGGGGTAATGAGTTATACAATTAAGTGGATCATCCTTGACCCATTCAAACTATTGTATGGATCGACCATTAACTCATTTTATAAAAGCCCAAAAGGTTCAATTAGTGGTTGCCAATGTAGGTAAAACTCTTGCACATACATCACTTGAGGTGCATTTTAGAAAAAATCTTGAGAAAGTATATATTTTATATAAATAATTTTACACTAAAATTTATGAATTAACTTAATCCCTTGACCATGCTTTGATTCTCATTCTTCTTTAAAAAGTAAAACAATTACCTCTGTGATTCATATTGAATTTGTGTTTATTCTTCATACTAAATAATATAGGTGGTTGATCGAATAGAGCACGACAGGGTCTCACATCTGACAGGGTCACAGGTTCGAGCCCTCACTCGCCATGCATCTTTTGCTTTAGTTGTGTACCGGTACATCAAAGAGAAATTTGTGTACCATAGAATGACCCTATGTTATTAGTATACTTTATTAAATACCTTATCATTAATTACAATAATGGAGTGGCTCTTTATTTTTATAATAAAGGGTAGTCAGTTTTTCTGTTCCTTAAATTACTAGCTTTCAATAGTATTTTTTGACTTCCTTTCAGTAGTATTCTTATAATAACTACGCTTAGTATTCTAAGAGAAGACTTGTAAGGCAAGTTTAATAGATAAGAAGTAATAAAAATACATAACACTCAGTTCTTGTTTGCACCTCTCAAGTTTTCGAACCTATAAATTTTCGCAAAATTTTATTGTACCCTCTAAGGAAAGAGGGTTCTGGTACCCTTTATGATCGACCAATAAACACACTTGTCTTTTACTTTTCTTAAACGATCCTAATATTTTTAAAATTGCAGGAGAATGTTTTTACTTTTAGAATTTGTATTTTTAATTTTTGTGAAAACTCTCTTACCTCCTCTTTCAGTTTAATTATGAAACAAAGTTTATACATATCAAGCAGTTTAGCTTTGCCATTAAAGACCAACACCCTTAATAGCTCGTTCTCAACTCATAGCAGAAGCACAGAGGATACAAAACTTTAAAATATAATTCTAAAAAATAAAATATTAGGACCGTTTAAAAAAGTAAGAAATAAATATGTTTATTAATTGACTGATTAACTAAAGGTATCAATACCCTCTCTCGCCTCTTTGTAATATTCTCAATATTAAAACTGAAATCATTCTAACAATGTTAGTTGCTAATATTCTCTTTTAAAATTAAAAAAATTATTAATTAATTGATAGATAATTATTAAGAGAAAATAATTTCCTCTTTAAAATTAGTCCTCATATTATTATGATTTTCTTTCAAAAGATATCCCCTCATTCTAAAAAATGTCCTTCATCTCCGAAAAATATATATTTCATCTTATAATCTACTAGAACTAGAGGTTTGAAACACCATCCCTTTATATTAAAATTTTTTGTACCACAAAGAATATATTGTGTGATGAGTGATGACTACTTGACCACTGGTCTTCTTATACAGTCCCTTTCGTCATCTTATTAAGTTTTATTCAATTTTTATTAGCCACTAAACTTGGTAATGGAGACTTTACAATACATACAACGTGAAGCCACGCCATCTTCTGAGAAATGTGATAGCTGAAATATTCAGACCAACCATATCTTCCACAAAAGTAACTTCTTGTTCTGTCCACCAGGGAATTCATACGTCTTATCTTCGTATCAACCGTCCGTTTGATTGAGGAATATACGCCATCCACCAACGCCCCACAGTTTAACTTTTTTAAAGAATATTCTTGCTATTAATTTTGGCTTAATTATATAACACTACACTCCTCATTTTTGTTCAAGTAGAGATAAGTTTAGAGTAAATCATATATACATCCAAGTAAATTAAATAATGTATTTGGTTCACCAAGTTAAAATAAAGAGTAAATTAGTAAATTCACCCTTGACTTTTTAGGATCATGCAGTTTAATTAATCCTTTAAAAGAATAGAAAAACTCAATATAATCTTTGGTTTCTTACTTTATTATGTCACTATAATCCAACTATGTGTTATGACGTGTCACAAATGTGACACTTTGTCACACTATTTGTCACTATAGTGTCCACTGTGGCACAAAAATGACGTGGTATTATCAAATTTATAACTTCGAAGACCTAAACTTTAACAATTGTGTGCTTTGCCTGTTTATATTTTCCCTATTCTTTCATTGGAGGCTCAACCCAAGGATATCGTTTTGTGCCCCAATGACAATAGTATGATACAAATTACAATATCAGTCACTAAACGTGACATGTTATTAAAAAATTGACGAAAAATACATAGTTGAACCATAACCATAACGCACGACGAATCAAGAAGTTAGAGATTATATTGAATTTTTGTATTTTTAAGTGCAAACCCTAAAAAATTCAACAACTTTGCTGGTTTACTCTAAAATAAATATAAATGTAAATGTCAATGACAAGAATGATGTGGGACAACCCATTATTCTAATTATAGTTATAGATAACATCCTTGCAAAAGAAAAATGATCATTAAAACTAGTCAGGAAATCAAATTTCTACTACTATTCAAGTGCATTTAAGTATGAATTAGTTGTTGACCCCGGAAAGAAAAATAGATTAAAAAATGGTTAGAATCCCACTCTCTGTCATCCACCGAAAAAGAGAAAGAGAAGGGAAAACATGTACTACCAATGCTGCTCCAAGCAATGGTAGGCTGTAGAAAAGGAAAACCAATGAAGTTGAATAAAACACTGTACAAAGATTCTTTCTTTTGTTTTGATACCTACCATGACTAATGACTATTCACCACAACCACGGCCCCGTGCCTCACACTCTCTCTCTCTCTCTCATCTAATAATTCAACGCTGTGGTCCCCTCCCTTGCCCATCTCCATGGAGCCAGACACAATCCTCATCAAAATAAGAATAATAATACTAACAATAGTATAGTAGTGGTAATGTAATTTTAAAATATCATAACAAAAAAATTAAACACATCACTTTCTCATATCATAAATGCGTGCATGCGACGTAAATACACAAGCTAAAGACAACAGTAAGTAACACCATCCATATTGAATAACAACATCCATCTCATCTTGAACTAGTCCATACACCAATTATCATACACACAAAACACAAACCCTAAATATGAAAGGGGCATTAACCAAACACAAATATCTGTTTCCCATAACTTAACCAGTGAAATCAGCCACAAAGGATACAAAAAGAGGAAGTGAGATTGGGGCCCATATCAGCCAAGAAGCGTGCACTGTATTTTAATTTGGGTCCTTATCTGCTGCAATAATACATCACATCCATGCGTATGCGAATTATGCTACTTCCTCTTGTTCAAAGACATGGACTAAAGATTCCCAATTTCATTTATTTTGCTTAATACACAGAAGACCTCCCTCTTTCCTTACACATGAACCATTACAAGCTGATTTCAAGTGTTTCACTTTAAGAAGTAACACCTACTTTACTGATCAACACACCGTAGTATATAGTATATACTTCCACTACACAACAACCATTACCATGTTTATTATGTAGACCATGAACAATCAGCAACAGACCAGAAATTGCATTATAAAGTACTACTTAGGTTATAAGTAATCACATGTCTGGGTAAGAATTCTTTCAACTTATAAGGCATTGAGTCCGAGCTCTTTAGCCTTGTGTTTCAAGGATTTCAAGCAATGTATGGCATCATCTAGAAGCCTGACGGGGTCCTTATCTTCACGCCAGGGATTATGCTCTGAAGCACACTTAGAACTTCTCTATCTTCTCCTTTCTCATCTTCTTCAAGGAACCCATTTCACCTGATGATCTTTCATTGTTGCTACAGAACATCTGATTCTGCATCATCTCCCACGGTAAAGGATTTGTTCAGGTTCAGAGAACTAGCAGTATCCATGAGCTGTGTGTCATCATAATAACCATCCATTAACTTCCTCTTCTTAGCTTTCCAGCAGAGCTCGCAACTTCTTCTGCGTGCCCTTAAGGTTTTATGGTTCTCATGAGTGGTCATTGTACTGGGAGAGTGTCCTGTGCTAGGAACTTCATCATCATCATCCTCATCCTCAGTAGAATCGCCATCACTGTCCGAGTAAAGCAATGCATTAATTTCTTCAGTGTCTTCATGCATCTCGCTTTCAGTACCAGTTCCCTGATTCTCATCAACTTGATCAGCCAAAGTTTGCTCAGTCATGTGATTCAAATTCAAATTCAAATCTCCTTTAAAAGAAGGGTCATTCCCACTCCAATAGTTAGAACCATGCAATTTTGAATGCCAAGAAGTGAGGCACTCATTGGGACTCCCAAACCTAGAACTATAAACAATGGTTGTTCGACCACCAGTCTGATCAACAACAAGGAATTGTTTCTGAGGAGAGCTTGATTCACCATAAGGAGCAATTTTATCCCTAAAACTTTTCACATGGTCAGCAGGGGTTTTTCCCTCAGCAGTGAAGTCTGGAGCAGGACTAAATCCCTGTTGATAGCGAGGCAAACAATAAAACCAACCATGGGGTGGTTCATTAGCATGTCCTAATTGCAAATGAGGTATTGCAGAGGACATGAAAGCTGGCATTGTCTCATTGTTTGAAACCATATTGATGCCATGGTTCATAACTGCAGAAATACCATCCTGCTTCCCCACATTGAGGGGACTCAAATTTGGTGATTGCCATCCAAATTGCATATGTGGTATCCAGGTTCCACAATCTTCTCCCATTCAATCAGAACAATCACCTATATAGAAATAGAAACATATATACCAACAAATCAATAATTAAACAATATTTTTAATGAATGAATGAATAATAGTAATGTAGAATATACCTGAAGAAAAAAGATTTCAACTCAAGAGCTGTGTGTTACAATAGGGTATCTTTCAAGAACAAGGAAAACAACTAAAAGGCACCGGCTTAACCCACCCAAACGGAGCAAGGCAAAACAGTTACGTGACAGGTTTGAGCAATTGACGGAAATATTCAGCCTGGACAATAACCAAAAGCAAAAATCAATGATATGTGCACAGCTTGAAAGAAGATAAAGAAATTTTTTTCTAATCAATCAATGACACATACCTGGCATTCTCTGAGAGGTTGAAAGCATGCTATAACTCTAACTATAATGGTGGAGCTCCCTGCAGTTCCATTCTCATGTTTCAATGCCCGAAATCTCGTTTGACCCGCTGCTTGGCACACCATAACTACTTCCCAACCCTCTTCAATTCAAAACACAAGAACAACCACAATCTTGCTAAGGAGTGAAGACACAACTAATCTCAACACTTCCACAAAAAAAAAATATATACGATGCCTAAATTGCAGTTACTAAAAGACTCTTACAAAGGAAAGGGCTAAAATTACTGGAACCTAAAAAAGATGGTTTTTTGTGCTACCCTTCAGATGATCTGACGGACGTAGCAAGGAAGAACAACAAACAAATTGGATCCCATGGAAATTGTGTGAGAGAAAGTGGGAAAGTTTAGATCACGTGAAGACAAAAATTACAGAATCACTTTGCAATACAGATTCAAAGAAATCCCTTTGCGAAATACATCAACTGATAGACTAAGCCACCACCGCATGCTGTGTTGTGTCCTTACCCACCAAGAGAAAACCACCACTGCTCCTTCACCAAAAACCTATTTAGTACCCTGCAATATAATAATTTCAACATTAGAAACCATCTTGCAATTCCAACAGATTCACAAGCTTTTTTTTTTTTTTTACAAAACAACAAAAAGATTCAAACTTTTCATGAATCTTGAACATTCCCCGTAGGATTATTCATAGGGCTCAGCTCAATCCACGCAAAATATTTCAATTTTGGACTAAAGATATATAAAAATGAAAGAAACACACGAAAAGGTTTAAATTCCAGAACACCGAGCTAAAAAAGGAAAACTAGCCCAAACAATTATTGACGAAAAAAAGGGGAAAAAGAAAGAAAGAAAGAAAGAAGCTCCTAGCAATTGAATTACCGAAAAGAAAGGGTGTGCATAAGGTGAAGAACTTACAATAGAAAGAGGAGAGAGATCGAAATTGAAGATGAATCCGAAAACCCAAGATTAGGAAGAGAAAGAGGGAAGAAAGCTGAAAAGGGTGAAGATGGTGAGGAAGGAAGGAGAAAGAACAAGCAGTCAAAGTGGAAGGTGGAAACTCGAACCAAAAAGATAGCACGGGAGTTGAATTATATAGAAGATGCATTGACAAACATGCCCCTTGATTGAAAATTGAAATGCATCGAATAATTAGTTCTTAAGTTAATAATGGAAAGGCAAAGGAAAAAAGAAATTTAAAAATAAGAAAAAAGAAAAGAATTGTTTTGTGGGTGTGGATTGATTCATTCATTGATGCGTGCGTGCGTGAGGGGTGAGGGGTGCACGCAAGGTATATAAGTTTACAATGATGGGTCACAGTAGCTTCCGGGTTGTTGTGTTGTGGGAGATAAAGGGGTGCGTGGCACCGTGGATGAATGTATAAATGCCTGTCTGTTTGGATTAAATTTCCGTACAAAAATTTTTAGGTAAAAAAATAGAATGTATTAAAGAGATTAAATATATTTAACTTCTTTATAAGTTGAAATTAGTTTTTATAATCTATTTACTTCAAAAGGTTTCTCATTTAACTTCTACATAAGTAACTAATTTCAATTTATGGAAAAGTTAAATTACCTCTTTGATTCATTCTATTTTTATCTTCTAGAAATTCTTCTGTAAAAGTGTATTCAAACTGAGTTTAATTAGGGGTGAGCAAAACCCAACCCGTCTCAATTCAAGCTATTCGGGTTGGGTTCTGTCTCATAAAAAATCATGGTTGAATTGATATTAAGTTAAGAATGAGTTTAGGTCAAATTTTGGGTTACCTCACTATATATATATATAATATTTAATATTAATAATTTTTTATTACTTAAAAGGCTTTACAACATTTTGTCTTTTCGAAAATTTTTAAGCTTAACTTTCCTTTATGATAAAGGTTCTAGTTATTTTAAAAATGCATTCTATACATAAAATTGTATAATAATATAATGATATTTTTTTTAATAATATCTAAAGTTAATAACAAAGTAAAAAATTATGGCTTAAGATTTGTGTACGTGCTTCCTCATTTGTAAACAGATTCAAAATTTTCATCTAATAAAAATTAAGACCAATAATGAATAGATAAAACTCGTTACACACTCACTCCTCTAGTTGTATTCATGACATGGCCCTGTGAATTGTTTTTTGGTTTTAGGGTGAATTAATTAATTACCCCTGTGGCTTGTTCACCATACCCCTGGGTTCGAACCAAACCCACTTTGGGTTGGCGTTGTCTCCGTTTCACAAGACGAATCTACATCCTCCGTCACAAACAACTCGAATATCCCATCATTCACATATTTATCTTCAAATGCCTATATGCCTCATCAATAACCCACCCACACCCCTGGCTACCTATGTGCATTCCACTAAAGAACAATTGGATAATGTATAACTTCTGGGTCGATTTTAATCGCCAAATCTTGTTAATGGTTTTAATCAAACTGAGTATTATGCGTTCCTCGATTACTTCACGATATTCAACGATTGGATCATATCATACCATGTTAAAGATTAATGTTCAGGTAGCATATATCCCTCACTCTTGTATTGATTGATATATGTTAAGGGCTACTTTTCGATCACTTTAATCTTAAAATATGAAATTATTTTTGTTATTATAGAAGAAATATCAATATCAAAGTAATGTTGAAAATAACTAAATTAACTGATATTTTGTACTTTATGAATAATAAGGTGCCTTTATCATGATAACAGTTTGATCCTTGATAGTGTATATAAAGAAAGGCTTATTAAAAAGAAGAGCCCATTTTAATTAATGATTTCATTGTTGATCGGGGACGATACGATAATACCCACCTAAAAATGCCTAAGATTTTCATTTTTAAGAGCTAAATTGGTGATTTCCATCATTTAGAATTAAAATACCCACACTAAAATGATATGGATTCCATATATGTAGCTCGCCACTGGCAACTATTCCTTGTGCCAAGAAGCCAATTTTGCTTTGTTTGCATTGGAGATCCTCTTTCCCATCAACTTTAATCATATTTTTCTAATAATTACCCACACGCACTCTTCTCACTTTATCACTTCCGTATTCATATGAATTTTATACCATGGCAGAGCATGTGCTGATTATGCCTTTGTTTGAAATTTTCGTGAAATTGATTTTAAATCATCTTCATTCAACGTGTTTTATAAATGTGTATCATATTTTAATTATTGATTTCTAAAATTAATACTACTTAACTATAAATTAAACAGACAGTATATCTAGTTCATGATCCTTTTACGATTTCTTCCAGATCATTTTTTCTATCAAATCACATTTAGTGTACATGTATTTAACTTTAAAATTGATCAAACTTAAATTTAGATTTTTCAATGCAACTATATATTTTTAACATTAAAAACGTAATTTATTACATTTTAAACACTAAATCAACGCACTCTTAACCCATTCATCCGATCCAAGCCAACAACATATATATCTCTAATCAACCTTTGGCAATATAGCATAGTAAAACCTCCATATAAAGTAAAGAATGTAACATGCCTTGTCAGCAAATTGAATCCCGAAACGAGCGTGTAAATATAATGCATATAATATGAAAATTGGAAAGAACAAGAATAGAAAGAAGATTTTTGTAAGAACATGGAAGTGAAAGGATGCGATTATGGGGACCATAAGATGGAAAAGAAGAGATAAATGGTATCCAATGTTTAACATGAAGAATCAATAATTTTAAGCTTGACCGTTCAAACAAGGAATTATACAGAATTAAATTAGGACCCACCCCATCAACAAATGGTATATCATGTCTCAGACTCACTCCACCTGACGGTATATATCTCTCTAGTTATTAACCATCGATGCCTGACTTTAGGTTTGGGGGTAAAAAGCTCACTAGCATTGGACCCGCCATAGAGTACAATTATACTTTTCATTGATGTGATACATGGATGTGCCTAAGCCATCAAAACACTCATCAATTTGGTTGGCCCATTTCAGGGGTCTGCAATTGCAACCCCTTTGATTAGATTCATTTGCATCAAATCTGTTCCCTAACCCATCTTCTAATATTTCTACTCTACCCCTTGTTTTTTTTTTCAAAAGAAATCTTTATTCAGGAAATGCCACCCTAAGTCATAACCTAGCTACATGTAGTGACCAATGAAGTTGTAGGATGATAGCTGTAAATTTTGACAATGTACATGATCGTATTGTTATATAAAATTTTAATAATTAGATGTTGTTTCATTACAAACAGAAACAGTTTGGTCCGATAGATTTAGATATTTCATACTAATTAAGACTTTGTTTGGTGGGAATAGAGAAATGAGAAAGAATGAATAGAAAAGAAGTGGGAAGAAGAGAAATGGAGGTGAATAAGGGTTGTTTGGTGTGGTGAAATGACAAAATAGAAGAGAATGTGAAAGTAAGTTGTTTGGTGAGTGAATAGATGAGAATAGAACCAAAATAATCGATTTTTGATACAAAATATAGATTATTTTGACAAATAATCGATTATTTGTATAAATCACACAAAATAATCGATTATTTTGACAAAATAATCGATTATTTTGACAAATAATCGATTTTTGTATCAAATCACACAAATAATCGATTATTGATACAAAAATAATCGATTATAATCGATTATTGCGTGACCACAACTCCATTTCTCTCTGCATTTCTCTACAATTTTGGAGAAAAATACAAAAGGCGTGGGACCCACCGAAAAGTGTATTTCTCCACACTCCATCCTAAAATGCAAACCAAAGAAGCCCTAAAATTCCTAACATTAGGGTACTCGAGCTAGGATGGAATGGTGATAGAAGGTCACGAAGGATAGTAGCCATCTAATTCATGATGCATTGATAAGATTTCAGAGATAAGAAAGAAGATAAAAGAAACAATAAATACTTTGAAATAAACACAATTCTTGTTGGTGTTATATATATGACAAAACACTAACCCTATTTATATTAATGATAATTACTAGACTTTTCATTCTATTTAAATAAGAAAATAAATCATAATAATTATTAACAAATATTAAAATCAAATAATCAATCCTAAAAAATATTTTAAAATACTATAAGAGAAGAAACTAATCTTAAGATTCATCTAAGATGATATAATTAAGATATTAAAGTATTTTTTTATTTTTCATTTCCTAACCTTTTAAGTAATGAGTTGTCGAGTACTCTTGGGTCTTGGAGTTTGTATGTGAAAGCTACTATATCCACTATTTATTAATAATTAAAATTAGTCACTCGTAAATGATGTCAAGTTCATGACATATTTCAAATTATATTACAATAAATATCACTACAAAAATGCACGTTTTTAGATGCGAAAATGTAGCGACGATCACCACTCGTCGCTCATAGCGATTGCCTAGTTGTCGTTACGTCATCGCTACATCATTAAATGTGAAGTTCAACGTCTAACTGGGTCATTAATATGTTGTGATGGTCTAGCCGTCTAGGTTCCATATTGTTTGTAGCGACGGTTTGGCCGTCGCTACACTGAAAAAGTCAATTTTTTTCTGAAAATTCAAAAATATACGTAGCGACGGCTTGGTTGTTGCTATGTTTTTAATCAAAAATTAAAATTGGCGTATTTGCGTAATATAAGCGACGACTTGGCTGTCCCTAAGTTTTAAAACTTACGCGTACAAAACCTTTCCCCCTCCCTTCCCCTCTCTTCTTCTTCCTCCTCAGTTTCTTTCCCCTCCTCCTCCTTTTGTCTGCCTCTCCTCGATCTCTCCTCCTCCTCCTCCTCATCCTCATCCTCCAGTTAATTGCTTTAAATTGTTTTTAATTACTTTTAATTGTTGTTAATTATTGTTTATTAGTTTTAATTATTGATATATAATTAGTTTTAATTGTTAGTTTTACGGTTTAGTGTTAATTAGTTAGTTTTAATAACATAGTAGTTAGTTTTAATTGTTAGTTAGTTTTAATAATTTAATAATTAGTTTTAATTATTATTAATTAGTTTTTATCGTTTTAATTATTGTTTTAGTAATTTTTTAAAAATCTATATAAATAATTTATTTTTATTTTAATTATGTATATTTATTAGGTAATTATGCCTCATATGCGGGGTCGAGGTGGATAGAAGGCTCCACCAATTAGAGGGAGGTCCATCCCTCCGGGAGAGCTTGTTGCACAGGTAGCTCGCGCACGTCGGGAGAGGACCAACCTTAACCTCCCTCGGCCCATCAACTACCAGAGCAGCCTTCTACTTCAGCCCTTCCACCCTACGTGCAGTCTTCTTCTTCAGCCCCTCCACCGTTTGGTCAACCTGTTGCATCTGACCAGCCAACATTCGAGGGCATGAGGTTCATCCCTACACTGGGATATCATGAGATACCGAGGTGGAGGATGAGCTTCCACATCTCTTTGAGCCCGAGGTGACGCTCAGCCCGAGGCCGACGCGCAGGCTGGGGATGACCCGAGCCTGATGTTGAGCATGTTCCGTACCGGGGTGCCAGCTCCAGTAACCCTCACGGTAGGGTTATTATTCGACCTTATAGCAAAGGGTGAGTTTTTATATATATTTTTACTTCTTTTGAATGATTAATATTGAATGTTTATAAGTTTTTAGAGTTTATTGAATTTTTTTATTTGCAGTTGGGTGTTTAACAACCCCCCATTGCAGCCATTGGTCATGCGATCCGATTGCAATTCGGGGGTCCTCACTACTTGTGAGAGGTCACCCCCAGGATGTGAAGGACAAGTGGTGGGAGGAGTTTACGGTAAAATGCTTCATTTTACATACTTTTAACTATTAACATTAATTACAATTTTCAACTTATTACCATAATAATTTTTTTGTAGAGCAAAGTTACTTTGGCCCTCGACAATAGTTACAGACAATGTTGGATGCCCGCAGTGCAGTTGTTTCTACCAGCTTCAGTCAGGCACACCCGCACTATGACGACGACCTAGATGACCAGCCCCTGTATGAGCATCGTGGACCACCACCATAACAGCGTCGTCGCTATCAACCGTGATTTTTTTTTCTTTTTATTGACTTATGTTTGTGTACAGGTTTTATATGTACTGTTTATATATTTTTATTTTCTATATGGTTGTTTTTATATATTATTTATTGTTTCTTTTTATATTTTAGATCGTCAACAAATATGATATAAAATTTATAAAATAAATAAAAAATTGAATTTCTATAAAATTAAATCGTAAATTCATAAATTAAAATAAAATTAAATATAAAACCGTAAATTCAATTAAAAAATTAAAAAATATTAATATAATTATTAGCGACGACCATGGTCGTCACTAGTTTAAAAAAAAATAAAAAAACATGTTGCTATGTTGTGACGGCTTAGCGACGATCCTATGATCATTTCACGTTGCGACGAACTTCAACATAGCGACGACTTTAGCGTCGGGTGAACAGACGTTACGTACCGATGACTGATTTTGCTTGTCACTATTGTATTAACAACGAGCATTTTAACGACGTTCGTGTGACTATCGCTAAGCCGTCACTAATTGCTTGTTAGCGACGGTTTTTCTCTACTAATGACTACTTGGGCGGTCATTAATTTTCGAATTTCTTGTAATTGGGTGATGTAAGTAATGTCATGCATATTGGCGCATACCTAATTAAATATCATTATCATGAAATGACTTGAATCGAGAAGAGTTAGATAGAGACCTAGCCTGTTGGTTAATTATTAGAATTGGTTGATGGTTTGTTTCAATAGACGGCAACCTACTACCAAAATCATCGTATTTCAAATTTATATAAATTATGTTTATGTCATGAACCTAGCTAGATTAATAGTTTTTTTCTCCTAGTTTTGAAACTAAGGTAAGTTTTGAAACTAAGGTAATATTCGGAAAAATTACGTCAAAAAAAAAGGTAATATTTGGAAACAAATTAAAACAAAACGGAAGGTAACATGTAAGTTTTAGTTGCATTTTAAATATATAATAAAACAAGATATAAAGTTAAAATGGTGTTATTTTCTATTTATAAAATTAAGTAAAAAAATCACATTATTTATAACCATAGTTTTAAAAAATCAAACCGGCCAGTTCGACTGGTCGGACTAGAAACCGGTCTGTTCAACCCCAAAAAAACTGTGGATTTCAGAACCGATGAGAACCGGTTGAACCGGTTAAAAATCGGTGGAAACCGATGTATGAAAACCCGGTTGAACCGATCTTTTTCAAAAAAATAATTTTTTTGTTTTTAATTTAATCTAAATTATTTTTAAGATCAATAAAGACATGTATTTAAGGATTACACATGGATATTTATATTTTACCAATTATTACTACTTTTTGTCTAATAAAACTTATAATAAGGTTACTTATATGAATTTACAACTTTATATATATAAGTTTGTGTTATTTTATTAATTAGAATGTTATATAATATTAAATATATATTTAATTAGATGAGGGCCAAATTATACCTGTGTAAGTCACAGAAGTCTTACATCGTTGATAACTTTAGATTGAATGTGATTTTTATCAATCCAATAGTTATTCATTCATCATCTTGATTATTTGGGTCAAATTTCATAAAATTTTAACACTAATAAATTGATAATTAAATGGTTGTTTTTTTTCATATATTTCAAATGTATATATGACGTTAATTTTGAGAGATCTCTCAATGACATATTAAATACTTTTGGATTAATGTAAAATTTTATATATATGATAGTAACTTTCAATCCAACGACTGATTACTTGCAATGATATATTAATTAAAGAGTTATCCAACAGTGTAAGACTTGGTGTAACTTATACTGGTGTAATTTGATTCCTCCTCATTTAATTAATACCAGTTTGACCGCGGTTGAACCATTGAATCATAAATTAGTGCTTTTATCGGTTCAATTATCGGTCCAGTTTTTAAAAATTATTTATAACAATAATAACAAGCTTTAAATATCCCATTAGACTAGGTGAGCTACTTGAATTAAATGACACTATAAATTTATGCCATATATATTAGTTAAAGACAGAACAACAAAACATTATATCCATTTTTCCACTTATCAAAGTGATCAATAAATAAAGTCCTCTTATTTGGGATTATTTGGGATGGGGAAAGTAATAAATATATCTAATTAAAGTTAGAATCTACTCCCTCCAAAATGAAATGTATATAAAAAATCCATGGTGATTCAAAATATAAATAAATATTAATTAATTTCAATCTATTTAATGATATTATCTTTAAAATATCATTTATTTAATTTATATTTTGAATTGGTTGATCAGAAACTTACAATGTGTTTAGTGAGATGAGAGAAATTGGAGAGAAGTGGAGCATTGATCACTAGTTTGGTGATGTAGAGAAATAATGGAGAAATGTAAAAAACTAGTAAAGAGCCCATGCTATGCACGAGCTCAATATTCCGAAAATATGAAGTAAAAGATGTGACCATTTGAGGTGGAGAAAAAGATGTGATCATCCGAACAGAAAATTCAAGCACAAAACAATGTTGAAAGAGATAAAGAGGGAAAGAAGATAAAAAGGAAAGAAATTTGAACAGAGAACAAAAGTGAAAAGAGGACAATGTGAGCAAGGTTGTCAAACTCGAGAGTCTACGTAAACTCGTGGAGCTCCCATAGACTCGACTCGTAGACTCGTAAGAGTCTACCTAAAATTAAAAAAATATTAAAAACTCTATAAATAGTGAGCAAACAAAATATAATACCACTAATTCAACATTCTAAATCCAAAATAAAGCAAATAACTATAAAATGTCATAATCCAACCAGAAATTACCCAAATCACCAAATTAAAACTATCCACATGTGTCCAATTATATGTCTACAACCAGAAGCAATATTGCAGAAGTTATATGAGCAGAAACAAAACTTGAATAAAGGATGAACAAAGAAAGAATATAAGCAAAAGCAAAATTAGCAGAAGCATATGAGCAGAAAAACTGAAGATTCACCGAACCTGAAGCAAAATGACAGGAATTAGTGAAATTGCAAATCTGCAGGAGCTTTTCAGAGTGGAAGAGGGATGAGAACCAAAAGCAAAAGTGTGCAGAAGTAAGAAAAGTTGTCCAGAAATCTGCTGTCCAGAAGCAAGATGATAATAGAAAGCAGAAGTGCAAAGTTGCTGTCCAGAAAAGAAAGAAACGAAGAAGAGAGAGGGATGCGAACCAGTGTGCAAGAGACGTTATTGGGAGCCTTCACCTGAGATTCACCGGAAGGGAGAGAGCGACGCGACTGGGAGCAGAAACGCAGATATAGGACGCAGCAGCAGAAGTAAAATCGCGAAGCAGAAGCGAGGTCGAGCAGAAGCAAAGATACAAAATGATAGTTTGTAAGGTAGGAAGGAGTCGATATAGAGCAAAAGAGAAAGCACCAAAATGCAGAGCAGAAGCAAGGAGGTGAGGAAAGATCGTGAAAGAGAGAAACGCATGAAGCCCTAAGCGAATCACACCATTTTTACCCCTTACATTCAGACTCGCTAACTCGGTGGTGAACTCGCGAGTCTAACCGAGTTTAAGCGAGTTTACCCGAGTTTACCAAAAAACGAGTCTGAGAGCGAGTTAACTCGTTTTCCACCTCTAGACTCATAAACTCGTCCGAGTCTACGAGTTGACTCGCGAGTTTGACAACAATGAATGTGAGTGAAGAAAAAGTGACAATTAGAATCCCAATGATATTTAGAACCCTAATTAAAAATAAAAAATTTGATTAAATTAAATGAATTATGAAAAATTATTAAAATATCTATTGGATTGTATAATTATAGATAGATAAAGATAGTGAACATTTGAGCAGAGCATCCAAGGTTAAGCAAATGTGGAACAAAAGATGTGAGCATCCAAATTGGAGCATCCGAGCAGAGCATCCAAGCACAAAGCAAATGTGTTGAGAGAGAAAACGGGAAAAAGTAACATTCAGAATCCCAAGAATAATAAAAAATTATTTAAATTGAATGAATAGTAAACAAATTAAAATATCTATTAGATTGTATAATTATAGATAGATAGATAAAGATAATGATCATGATTTGGAGTATCCAAGCAGAGCACCTGAGGTTAAGCAAATTTGGAGAAAAAAATGTGAGCATCCGAGCACAAAGCAAATGTGTGGAGAGAGAGAGTGGGAAAAGGTGACATTTAGAATCCCAACAACATTTAGAATCCCCATGAAGAATAAAAATTTTGATTAAATCGAATGAATGGTGAAAAAAAATTAAAATACCTATTAGATTGTATATATTATATATAGATAAAGATAGTGATCATCCGAGATGAGACCTTTGAGCAGAGCACCCGAGTTAAGCAAATGTGTAGCAAAGATGGAAAAAATGTCATTTAGAATCCCAATGAAAAATAAAAATTTTGATTAAATCGAATGAATAATGAAAAAATTAAATACCTATTGAATTGTATAATTATAGATTAGTGAGCCCCACTTAAAACACACTTCTCCCTTATTTGGACAAGAGATGAGAAAGAAATGAGAAATCAATTAAAAAATCATTTCTCTCATATCACTTCTATCAGACCAAACAACTAAAATTAAAAACGGATATCTTTGGCAAAAATAAAGTTTGCTATTACACATTTTTATCAAAAGATTTTACTTATTTAAGGTACAGAATGCATTTTACAAAACAAAAGCGGAATGAGAATTATTAATGGAAAAAATCAATGATGAAAATTTTAAAAAATTTCATAATTTATTATATATATATATATATATATATAATCACTATCTTATTGATTTTTTTTTGTTAACGTATCTTCTATTACCAGGGATAATCTGTTTGGGGCTTAATCACAGTTAAGGTTTCTCACCCCTCCTGAAGAGTGTGCTTAGTGGGGGATCGAACTCTTGAACTCTTCCCACAATCTCAGTCTACGTTATCAACCGAGTCAAATCTTATTAATTTTTTATTTAATAATTATTTGTATATTTTATTCTTCAAAGTGCACACTTTAAGTAGCCAAATATTATTCATCAAAATACTTTTATGCCAACAGTCATTTTTCGTTTTGACTTGTTGAGATTTTTTTTTCTTTTAATTAGGGTATATATATCCTGCTTGAGCTTATAGCGTGTTCGGTTTATATTATATACACGTTTCAAACGTCCAACACTACTTTTAATAGTATTGACTTGAATCTACATTTAAAATATATTTTTAATAAAAATTAAACACATTTAATTAAATATAAAATTCTTCACTCGAAGAGTGTATTTAGTAAAAATCTCCACAAACTCTTCCGCTGTCAGCATTGCCAACCACAGCCCTTTGATTGTTGAGGTTATATTCACCGTATCACACGTGAGCTTACCAAAGCGTCTACCAGAAATCCAGAATTGAACTATTCTGATTTTCCTTTTTTTTTTTTTTTAAACTTTCCTCCTTAGACTTTCCAAGATAAACAAGACCAAATAGAGCCATAATTAGAGTGAACGAATGACTAAACAAATGAAAACAAAAGAAAGCACGAAAACCGTGAATAGACATGGTATGATAGCACCTCATTAAGGGTATATGACCCATGATTTGGTCACCTGAAAGAGATCTTATGCAGTGATTAAAAAAAAAAGATCTAATAGGTACCCAATTACAAGGCACTCTAGGAGTAGGCATATTAAATTGATAAGAATATGCATATTTTCATGCCTCTTGTTTGGAGTGGAGGGAGCAATAAACGAGTCCAATCAAGTTCTTTCCTTTATTTATGCCTTCTTTCCTTTTGGTGGCGCTGTATATATATAACAGCATCACCACATACGGATTTAGATGCAAAGCATATCTATTCCTTTGCTAATTTAATAACTACTTTGGTATACATAAATTAATCAATAATGATAAATTAAAAGAATTCCTCTGCACGTCTGTGTGTTATTTTATCATCATGGTCACTTTATTTGCCATTTTTTTAATATGATGTCAATTAGCTAGGCCAATAACACTTTTTTGTAACGTCACGAGTATGCTTATTGTGGACCACCTAACTAACAGTAAAAATCCCCGAGTTATATAGTTCAAGTGTCCTTGGAGATTTTTTTAATACTTAACTTTGAGTATATATAGTAAGTAGAAAAACATCAACATATAATTAATTTTTTTTAAATAAATATTTCATTTATTATTTTAAGTAAATTAATGCTCAGTTTTTAGTATGCATACACTTTAGGCATTCTGCTGGCAGTTAGTTATATTTAATATTATTTTAAACATTAATTACAAAATCAGCATTTAATAAATAATTGACAGCTTACCGTACTATATATTCACTAGAGCCCCGTAACAAATTCCTTTATAATGTGTTAAATTAATCATTAGTTTAAGAGTTATTTGAGATGGTTGAGTATTTTTGTTATTAATTTTTAAATGATTTCAATTAAGTTTTTATAATTTAAAAGAAAATTAAAATTATTTTTTACCATAAAAAATATTTTTTTATTTTTATTTTGAATTGTAAAAATTTAATTGAAATGTTTTGAAAACTAAACTGAATATCCTAAATTTATACAATAATCTGTGTAAGCATTATTGGTCACTATAGTATAGTCACTACCCACCAAGAAAAAGCTACGTGATCACTGATTCTGTGCAAGGCACTAATACATAACCCGTACTATCAAGTTATTTTGGAAGTGGATCACCTATCATATTCTATTACATATTTACATTACATGAAGGGATATATTATGATTTTTGGTAACATATATATATATCATGATTTGATAAATATACATTATTAAATTATTTTATACTGGTATTAAATGAATATATTAATATTAAATTTTTATTGTTATTAAATTTAATAAATAATGTGATAATATTATTAGATGAAAATGTAAAAATAATTTACACTAATCAATGTATAATAAACTATGATATATATATATATATAAAGCAAGCATGACTTCCTCCTTCCTTCATCTGTTTCAATGCGATGGCAGCATGGTTTGAAACAAATAATTCCTGTTTAATTTAATTATGAAAATGCATACGCAGTATATTATTAAAGTGCTTGATTCCATTGACAATATCAACGTAGTGAGATGATATCTTCGAAGTTTAAGTAAAGCAAATGACAAATTAAAGAGTTCCGCATGGGAGAGAGGATGGGAGCATTAACCAAATCAATTTTTTGTTTCTCTTTCTTTTGATCCCCACCTATCTGTCTCGAGTTTTGGATAACTTCATAGAATCGGCAAACTTAAAATAGATTCTTTTCCTTTTTTTAATTTGTATTTTCAAGAGTCACTACAATATAATCTATTGTGAGCTTAAAAAATAATACTTCATTATCTCTAATACCATGGATGTCATTGAATCAACTAGACTTTTTAATATATATATATATATATATATATATATTACAAAAGAATATTCATCTCTAGCCAATACTATATCATTACTATTACAAAAATTTAAGTTATTGAATAAAAATATATGAATAGTCAACAGAAATAAATATTTGTGATATTTAAATATTTTTTTAAAATCTCAATATAATTAATGGTATTCTCATTATCACTCTTTAATTACAAAAAATCCCATTGGGCATATGCAATTGTTTTTTGTCAGGGGTTTATTAGGATCATATTCATAACATTTTTGGATGCCATTGTACTATACTAGCTTCCAACCCGTACATAGTTCATTTAAATAAAACATTGATTATTACGATAACATTAAAAAATTTAAGTTCATATTTATTCTTAACATTGTCCTATTTAAAATAACATATATATATATATACTAGTTTCTATAATATCCCTATTAAACAATAGACTTGTCCTCAATATAATACTTCTACAATAAAATATAGTGAATATGCTAATTAAAAAAAAAACCATAAATTTGGAACTATTTTGTAAAATGTCTAAGTAAATTATCATCGGATTAATATATTTAATCAACACATTAAAAACATATTGAATAAATAAATATTAAGTTAGAGAAAAAGTGAGTATCAAAATAGATTTTGTAACATTTTCCACTATAAAAAAATTGTATTTACCTTTATAGAATAATATAATTTTTATGGTATTTTTGTGAAAATTTACGACTGAAATTGCACCAATCCTAGCAACTATATAAGCAATATTAACATGTGGATATATCTAAAGCCGATAAAATGGGGTAGTCCAATCGGATCAATCCGTAAAGTCCTAAAAAAATTGTAGGGCTAAAAGCCTTTATTTTAGAAACTCGAATAACATTTTGGTTTTTTAGCCTATAGCCCGATTAAGGTTGTTATCTGTAGAAAAAGATTGGGCCGCCTAAACTCGCAGAAAATATTGAGTCACCTACAAATAATGTAATATTTTAGAAGTCTGAATAATTACTTGAACTTTTAAATGACCCATAAAATCCAATACCTGGCATTAGGTCGGGTTGGGTAGCCCAAATTATCAATTCCATATGGATATACTCCTTGGTCTAATAATTGCAACAAAGAGACATGGACACTATGAATACAAAAAAATACAAACAAAAAAAGATACTATGAATAGTTAAAAAGGCAAATCAAAATCTTCTCACATCATAGAAGTATATTGATTTACGTAATGTTTAGTTTGAGATAGAACTTTAATGTTACAAACCAAAATTAGGAAACACAAAGAAGAGGGACAAAGTAATAAGATGCCTATTTCCCTGTTGGATTTACCTAATCAGAAATGGAAAATATAAAGTGTGCATGTGTTTAATTTACTGTAAAATCACGTTTTAAATGTGGATCCAGATCAATGCTATTGAGAATAGTGTTTCCTGGATTACGTTGAAATGTGATTCTGGGGTAAATCAAACATTAAAAAAAGTGGGAGATGGATATATAATAAGAAATTAAAGGAGAAGAAATTAAAGATGGGGAAGGGAGGGGGAGGAAAGGAAGAAAAGCAAAAAACGTGCTCTACAAGGATTAGGGAAAGAAAAGTGGTTGGATTATGGCATAGATATATAAACATGGTCCTTCCATGTTTCTGCCACTATGTTTGTATTTATCATGTTCAAAGCAAACCCCTACAACTCCAAGATCGACTAGCCTAGCTAGGAAGAAAAACAAATCGTGGGTCATATATTTAAATAGATTCATAATATAATTAAAGTCAAAGAATGCATTTATGTTATTGTCGTTAAATTTAAAAATATTAAATTAATTAATAAAATAATTTAATAGTAATATATTAAATATAAATATAATATTTTTTAGGGTAAAGAGTAATACTTGAAACTTTTAATTTTAAAAAATTACTTGGGAGAAAAAAATTTTAATGATACATTTTCAATATTGTATATATTTAATTTAATTAAATAATTTAATCATTATTTAAAAATTAAGAACATAAACATATAATTTGATTAATTAACTAAAAAGAAAAATTAATATTATTAAATTTAATATAAAAAAGAAGAAACAAATGCCAAACATGAAGAAGAAACACATAATTTTGTAAATAAAGAAAAAAGATTTATTTTTTGAAAAGTAGAATATATATCAAATTATTTCACCTCTAAATAAAAGAAAGGTTTAAATAATATTATTAGATAATGATTGGTTGAGGAAAGATTGACACATTCATATATTTTTGTTGGTATAAACATTTTCTTTAATAATTCAATAATAAGAATATCTATTTTTTTTTCGTTTTATAAAAGTTTTAAGACTTTACCCAACCACTGGTCCATGATTATGATTAATTATCAAAACTTAATTAGATGCAAATATATATAACTGGCCGTGATCAAAGCACATTGGATGCACGAGGATGTGACTCATATCAGGCTGGCATTGACTGAGATAGAAAGTGTGAGTTTTTTCCCTTACCTTTAAGCCTCCTTTCCCACTTAAACACACGGAAAGATAGGTATAGTGATGAAAGTATTTTCTTCATTTCAAATTTTGGTTTGCTTTTTAGAAAAGGGTTATTGCCATTATACTCCCTCCGGTCCTATCTATAAGATAATTTAGACAAAAACACACAGATTAAGAAAAGTAATTAATGCGTTGATTTTCAAGAAATTATTCTATAAGATTACAAGTGTTACCCCTATTAAAAAATTAAAATTCCACTGTCATGCTAATTGTGTTACCTTAAACCTTTAAATGGTCAACAAGGAACAATATGAGAAAAAAACAATAAATGCTTCTAGATATGTGCATTTTGGTCTTATAAATAGAACCATAGAAAAAAATGTCAAATATTGTCTTATAAATAAGGACAGGTGGGAGTATAAGATAGTAGATATGATGCATTTGAGTTTGGTGGAGGAGCGTGGGACGAGACCATGGAGCCATTTGGTTGTGGATTCTCCAACAAAAACATCCACGCTTGAAAGTTAAAAACAACGCCTTCTTCATCCACCACCACGCACTATAAGTATAGTGTTTTTCCTTTTTTAAAAAAATACCACAAACCAATGCAAAGATAGACCCAAAAGTTAAGGGGGAATTCGTGCCCCTTTCTTCCCTTATTTTATATGCTAAATACCATCCACTTTCTTAGACTTTTATCCCACCCAACCCTTTTTTTAATGTGCACAAGTTGTTTCCCTCCAAAGAAAAAGGTGGATTAGAAACTTTCAATCCTCTCTCTTAATTTGTACATTTTAGAAAATATATATATAATTTTGTTGCTTTTTTCAGAGTTTAGTTAGTGTCTGAAATTCAATCTATTACTTTTAATTTTTTATAATTTGAAGTTTTTAAAATTGAAATCATAATTTATATGAAATTTTTATAAAATTAAAAATAAATAAATGAAGTCATGTCTAATTTTTAACCAACACGTTATAAAAATTGTAATTTCTATTCAAGAATTAAATTAAAATATACTCAACTCAAAAATAAAAAACAAAATGCCCCTCTCATATCTTTTTGTTTTTTATAAGTTCTTAAATGTTGATGTCATTAAATAATTTTTTAAAAATATACTTACATAAATCATTGATAAAAAATAATATGTTATGATATTTTTTTTTTTGTTTTTAAGACTTGTTCATTAGGTTTCATTCAATATATAAATTTAAAAGAAAAATAAATTTTTTATTTTTAAAAGTGTGATTTATAATATATACTAAATTATTGAATTTAAAATATAGAATTATTATATTTCAAATATTTATAATTAATTTTGTTTTATGTTCTAAATCTTGCACATCTAAACGGTAAAATTAAAATTAAATCTAATATTTTAATTCTATGTATTTAGGTTTGGTTAAATTTAATATTTTTTTAACATACCTACCGTGTGACAGGCATGCTCTGATTTTCCGATAATTTTTCATATTTCAATTACGTCTTCTTCCAATTTAAAATAAGAGCTAATTTATACATTCTCATAAAAATCCTAATTATATACTTCTTGATTAATTTGTTTTTAAACAAAATTGGAAATTTTCTAAATAGAAAAATGCTCAATATGAAAAAAAAAAATTCAACAACGAATATTTTAAAATGCATATTGCTATTGCTTTGCACCAAAAGTTCTCAATTTATATATACAGCTGTCCATCTACTTTCTTAAATATTCAACCTCTCATAAATTATCTATGCTGAATGTTTCTTTGCTTAAATTGGAGATCATATAGCATAGTAGTGGCTTGAACATAATTGAGATTTGTTGTGTACATGCATGTGTTCCTTAGATGGCAAGAAAGAAAAGGGATCCTTCATAAGGTAATCTTAAACACGCGATGTTTATAGGGTAATAACTTCACATCGTCTTCCACCTGAGTGAGGCATTGAAGTGGTGGGAGAGTTTCCCTTTTGCGAAAGAAATCATACGGTTTTTAAATGTTTGAATACAGGGTGCTTCTAATCATATCGTCCCAACTTCTTTGGATTGATACAACACTAAGAATCCATACCTATTTTGTGGCAAGTCAACCCACATAGTATTTACATGTATTTTTTATGTGTATAACCACAGATATCCTCTATGGAGGTAAATACTGTTGCGAGCCGGGAACCATCCACATCATGGCGGGGCTAGCTCTATTCAGTCAGGGATTTTTTCCATCCACAAGACTCTAACCCGAGACTTTGCTTAAGGGGAATCACAACATGTACCACTTGAACCAACCTCCGTTGTGTGTAGTTTTACATGTATTGGATTCCACCTATATGTATTAATTATATAAAAGCATTATAATTCCAAACGTGTTGCTTCTTCTTTTTTGGAAAAGAGTAGTATGTTTGGTTTAGCGTTAAAACGTGGTAATCTCACGTTTCCAACGCTAGAAATAGTTGCGTTGGGAAATGAGTTTGGTGAGTTTCAACGCTAAACGAAACACACACGAGATTTAGTAAAAAAAAAGGAGTGGATAATTTGGTATGACATTCAATTAAAAAGTACTAGTATTTACTAAACAAAATTACATTAATTAATGTTAGTGAAAGAGATGTCATCTTCCCCTTTGTTTTCCCATGGGATCAAGATGTGTTTCTTGATGCATTAGTAATTAGTAATTTCTAATCAATGTGTACGCCAAAAAAAAAAAATCCAAATCGATATATCCAACGTGCGATACTACTTAATGCAATTAATGTGGTGGATGTATTGGGAACTCAATTTTGGGGTTTTAATTATTAGTATATACCAGTGTCTTTGGCAATGTGTGGAGAACACATTATGTTCAGGCATTCTAATGATCAAGGACTTAATGAGTTGCAAACGTGTGCCCATTTCTTTGCAATAATATGGGCACTGCCAATCCACTAATAATTAATTCCCTGCAAAACTGCTTTACACTACTCTACTCTATACCACCATTTTTTCATATTTTAAGGCGTAAAAATTCGA